>CAIGQZ010032551.1:2617483-2627485 GCA_903798205.1 Danio tinwini | reverse complement strand
CACACACACACACACACACACACACACACACACACACACACACACACCATTTTGATGGATGTAAACAAAAGCAATATGGTCCCAACGTATTTCCTGTTTTACATTTTTAATTTATAGCTTTCGAGAATCCATAAAGAGCCACATATTGATAAATAATGTTATGATAGCTGTTTTAACATGAAGTTATGATTGAATTCCCTATTATAACAGGTATGAAACAGTTTGATAACAGTCCATGCGCCAATGAAATTACCACATTGAAATGGTCTATATATTGAAACCAAGTAGCCTTATGTACAGTAGTAGTCCTATTTTTTGTTTTTGTTTAAATTAATAGCCTGCTAGAACCTGCCTTGGCTTGACTAATTTTATATATGGCTTGATAATAATTTAAATATTTTTAAAATTAAATTATAAAAATAAAACTTTAATTATAAATGCTGCAAAACTGTAATTTCTAAACATAAAATAAGTACATGGCATTCAGCAAAGCAACCATATATTTTTTTCTGCAACATAAGATTTCTAGCTAGCATCACAAAGATATAATCAAACTAACATGAACAGAAAAAAAATAACAAAAATGGTATTGTTCATATTATTTGATGCATGAATTAAGTGGAAATATTTTTTTATGTTAACAAAGATTAAATGCTGCAAAAACGAATATGAACACCATGTTTCTTCTTTTTTCCTCAGAAACGTTTATTCGCTCATTTTCGGGATTTTTCCTCACCGTCACTGATGATCCGATTGATTATCTGGACGTGCAGGAGGGGGAAAGCGGCTTTAGTTCGGGTCAAGAACCAACAATCAGGAAAGAGCACCTCCACCCTCCGGCTAAAAAGACTTATCACATCTCTCAAGAGGCCTCGATCTTCCTCACAGGCCGCGTGGCGACCGCTGTCATCCCGACAATATACATAATAGTGTTCATCATCAGCGCGCCTCTCAACCTGCTGGCGCTGGTTATGTTCGCGCGCAAAGTCAGACCAAAGAAACCGGCGGCGATTTACATGATGAATCTAGCATGCGCAGACCTTCTGTTTGTTCTGCTGCTCCCGTTTAGGATAGCCTACAACTACAACGGAAATAACTGGATATATGGAGCTGGGATGTGCCGTGTTGTCACTGCTGCTTTTTACTGCAACATGTACTGCTCTGTGCTGCTGATTATGTGCATTAGTGTGGATCGATTTCTGGCTGTCGTTTACCCGATGGATTCGCTTACTTGGCGAAGTCCTCAAACCGCGACCGTCGCCTGCGCCGCCATGTGGCTTTTGTCCGTTGGCGGAGTGACGCCTTTGCTCATTTCCAATCAGACCATTCACCTACCTGACCTGGGCATAACCACCTGCCACGACGTCCTCGACATCCAGCACCTCCGCGAGTATTACCTGTACTTTTTTCCAATCTTCTGTTCGCTTTTCTTCTTCATCCCGCTCATTTTTAGCACAGTCTGCTACCTGCGCATCATCCAAGCCTTGTGCGCGGCAAATGTGGAAAACCGCTCGAAAAAAACGCGGGCTGTTTTTATGGCCGTAACGGTTTTCGCAGTTTTTGTCATATGCTTTACACCAACAAACATTATTTTATTGTCACATTATGTACGGTTTGCTAACAAGCACAATGACACATCCTATGCCGCTTACCTGATCTCCATGTGTATAGGGAGCATCAGCTGCTGTCTGGACCCCCTCATCTATTATTTTGGTTCTTCTCAGTGCCAAAAACAGGTTCTTGCTTTTCTTAAATGTCAGGGGGTCCCTGGTATTGAAAGGAGCGCACAGTTCACCTCCAGCACAAGGTCAAGTAATCTGGAGACTTTGAAAAGCAGTGTGAACAGCCAGTACATAAAGCTGATGGCATGAACGGCCTAAACATCGACTTTATGGCTGGTTAGACATGTCTGGATTTTTGGAAGGGTTTTGAGAACTTTTAAGCTGGCCAGGATGAGAGATCTTGTCAAACCATGATACAACCGATTTCCAAGGAAATTCTGTCTGTTACAGGGTTTTTTTTTTCCATTTTATTTAGGATAACTCAAGGGTTGGAGTCGACTGCACTATTCTTCATTGGGATCTTTTAATATAGAGGGTACAAGATAACATCAGAACCTGTAAGAATAATTCAACACGACTTCCCAATTATTCCCAAAGATTTTCCCAATTAGATGAAAGAGTAAAATAAGATTTCTGGCAAACACAACTTTACAATCTTATATGTTTTGTTGTACAAACACAATCTCATGGGAATGGGCTATATGCACTCAGACTTTTCATTTCAGTCAGCCAGCCCCACGGGGGCTTGTCATCCCATACAAAATCGCCGCATGTAAGATCTGATTTCTTTTAAAAAACAGCGATCTTCCCTGCCTGGCTGAGATACGAGTGGGTATCAGATCAAACAAGGAGCACTGCATTAAAATATATTTTTCTGCGCCATATCTTTAAAATATGGAAATAAATTTTACCCCAGTATTTTCAATGGAGGTTCTGCTCTAGGCTGCTGCTAATGACGGTGCTAGTGGTTACATGGTCTTTCGTCTGCTTTTACCCTTTAACAAATAAATGGATGCTAACGTCTTTTTAACTGATCATATTTTAATAACATAACAACATCGATGCTGTAAAAGAAACCTTGTGAAATTAAAAACAGTCACATTAGGCTTTCACCAGAAGGTCATTATTGGCTGAAAAACACTAGCTGTGCATATAGTTTGTAACTTTTAATTTGTAGGATTTCATTCGTTCATTTTAGTTTGATTTGCTCATCCCACAATTAGGGTTAGGGGTGTGATCTGGTGGTACACCTTCCTTTAAAAATCATATGATTAAAATCGTATGAATTTGTGCGAATCAGCCACTCTTCATTTCTTTGTGCAATCTGGCTGTCAAATAAATAGCCCTACTGTAAAAAAGAACGAAAAAATAGAAATAGAGAAAAAAAACAATAGTAACCATAAGTTCTAATGGTTTTGTAATGGTTTAATTATGGAATAATTAATGATTGGCCATTATTCTGTAAATTATTGTCAATTATTCTGCTTAAACTCTGGTTACCACACTTAGAGATGTTGTTCAAATCTAATGTTAGACATTTGTCAGTTTTTTGTCCTTAAACAGCTCCTCTGTGTGGGACTAGTTTATTTCACATATTGTCCACAATCCTTTTGTTGTGTTTTGATTAAATTTTTTGGTCCCACTTTATATTAAGTGCTGGCCTTAACTATGTACTTACATGTAAATATAAAGACAATGTACTTACTGTGTTCATATTGTATTGCTGAACACTTCTAGTGCTTTTGAGGTGGTATGGGAGTGGTTGAAGGTGTAAGGGATGGTCAACAGTGTAATTACAAATGTAATTACAGAAATTAATTTCATATGTAATTACATGCAGGCATTTAATCAAGCATAAGTACAATGTAAACATGTATTTATTCAATAAGTACATATCTGGAAATATCAGCACAAATTAGAATGTTCATCAGAATTGTGCATTCAACAGCCCCACAGAAATGGTAGAAATTATATTGGTTTTGATGAAAAGTATACACTATACAAAATCTGTACTGATTTTAATGGTTAATGGTATTTTTAGTGGACATTATTAGAATCATCTGTGATGGTTTCTGTTTTTTTTTTTTTTCAGCAGGATGTGCACAGAATCACACCACAAACATTATAATGGTACTCAGAAATGTACATGTTATAAAATACACAATACAATCTAAAAATTGACATTTTCAATATGAGTCTAATTTCCGCAGATGTTAACATATGATTAATTAACTATACCACAGATGTTTTTTCACCCATACATAGAAATCACCATTATTAAAATCACATAGGATAATCTTAAGGAAGAAATTATTCTTCCGGGTTCTGGTGTTATTCATGCTCCAGTCTATTACTCATAACTTTCCTAATTTTTTTTTTTTGCCCAAATGACTTATTTAGTTGGCACTTCAACAATTTCTATGCTTTTATAATGTAATGTATAGGTTATTGTTTTATTTTTGTATTTGTGACTGAAAATAACTATATTCTTCTTAATAAAATGTATATATCAAGATACTTAACGCTTTTAAACACAATTAAAATGTTACTTAAAATGAATAGTCCTGCATTTCATTTTAATTAATGTTTTAATTAAATGTTGTAAAGTTTTTTTTATGTAAATACTGTCACTTGCCAGATTATCATAGGACTATGCAGAAGACATCAGAAAGCAAATCAAGGCAAAATAGTGTATTTCCATTCTGTCATAAATGAGATTTTTGTTTTTACTGTAATAAGTTTACTATAAAGTGTAAAAAAAGTATGCTGTATAAGTTATAAAGCAATGTTTTCTAGTTATTTTTAAATATTATTAAATAAATTAGGAAATTAACCATGGCTACTATAAGCCCCTTTCACACACAGAAATGCGAACCACAGCTAAATGTTTACACATTTGACTACATTATAAAATCTGTGGATGGATAAGTATTGTGAACAACTTATATTAAAACATATGGAGGAATATGTGTGTTTGCTGGCGCTCATCGGCTCCTTCACATGCACTCTGCGTCAAGCAACTGAAGCAGAGCTTGAAGGTAAACAAACAGCGGTTTATCATAAGCATTTTATTGATAATTTTTAACACAGTTGGCATTAAGAAGGAACATAGAAACGTTATCTGACTAACATCTAGCAGCTAAATATATCTGGAAAAATATTGAAAGGCTTTTATTTTCTAAACCATGCAGATGTGAATGTGAGTGTTCTTATTGGCTAAAGCAGACATCTCTTGTAAGCGCATTCTAGACATGGACGCACTCTTTCCGGGAATCTTCCTTCTGCTTTTGCACAGAGCAAGCATTCCGGGAAATTGCCAGTAATTTTCCAGAAAGGGGTTTATGTGTGAAAGGGGCTAAAGTTACCTTCGGCCCACAACCCTCCATAAAGTTTGGTTTTTGCCTCTTCATAAGAAAAAGTTTGGACACTCTTGCTCTAAAACGTCCCTTCATTCTCCCTCTCTTCTCATATAGGATGGTGGGTCAAATCATAGGTTACCATGGGCCAACCTTGGCCCGCGGACCCTAGTTTGGGCATCTCTAATCTAGACCATCTAGTCAGCATAAATGTAATCTACTGGTCTAGTAGCTCATCACAGTAAACCAGCATGTTTTAGAAAGCTCACATACACAAACACATACTATAAATGGTGAAAATGATTTTTATATCAGCATATTCAAATTGTTCACAGATAGCTGTATTTACAAGAACAAATCCAATATGACACGAAATCTTGAATTGAGTTCTAAAACCAGGTTCAGCTGTACATTTGCCTAATTCTGCAACTAAAACAAAGCTAATGTTTGGTTTGCTTAAACATTATGTTTGATATAGGGTGAGATTGGTTGTTTGGTCAAATCCAGTGAATTTGAAGCTCAACACATTTAAATTTAAAATTCATTTAAATACAATGTATTTAGGGTGTATTCACACTTACAGTTCCATTGTCTTTGGTCTAGACCAAAAAAAGCAAACAAGTAATACATTTATTCCTGGTAGCATTCATGCTGTCATTTTTTAAGACTGTAATTTAAGCTACACTCAAAAAAGTTTTTTTTTTAACTTGTTCAAACTACTTAATTAAAATGAGCTGAAACAACACAATTCTTGATATTTCATTGGAACAACTTAATTTTTTTATGTTCAATCCACATAAATTTGTTAAAAGGATTAAGTTAACTTAATCGATTTGTGTTGGGACATGAATGAATTATGTGGAACCCTGCATTTTTTACAGTGCATAAAAAATGTCTTTGTTAAACAGGCCAGCAATACCACTATGAAAAGAAAAACAGGCAGGTATACTTGAGAAATCTGTCCTTTTATGGTCACAATTTGTGACATCATGTCCTGTATTTGGTTCATTTACATGTCTTTGGTCCATGTTGCTTTTATATTTCAGTCAAACCATACAAGTTCAGTTGGAAACAGACCAAGACCGTCTTTTCAGGGATCTTTGTCCGCTTGTTAAGTGCACAACCAAAGGGTTCAGAAAACAAGGTTAATAGAGCAGTCACACAAGAATTAATTTGAATTGGACCAACCTAGTAATAATAATAAACTTTTTTCTGTTGTTCAACCATAACCATGCAAATGTGTAAATTATGGTATATCTAATTGTTGAGGTTATGTTGGAACTGATGTTTGGGATTCTGAGGGCTTCATGGGAATTAGCCATGCTGCATAGTACACCAATGTTACATATAAAAGGACAAAAAATACAAGGAAAAATTGACTGAATTCATTAATAAATGCCTGTGTACCAGATATGAAACCAAGTGATTGTTTTGCAGGTCACTAGTAAGTCTTGAGTCTCAACCTTCAAGTCTTGTGTTTTAACCTTCAAGTCTCAAGTTTTAACCTTTAAGTCTCAAGTCTTAACCTTCAAGTCTCAAGTCTTTACCTTCAGGTCTTGAGTCTTAACCTTCAAGTATTGAGTCTTAACCTTCAATTAACGAGTCTTAATCTTCAAGTCTCAAGTCCTAACCTTCAAGTCTTGTCTTAAACTTCAAGTCTTGATTCTTAACCCTTAAGTCTTAAGTCAACCTTCAGGTCTTAAGTCTTATCTTTCAAGTCTCGAGTCTTAACCTTTAAGTATTTTGTCTTAACCTTCAAGTCTCAAGTCTTAACCTTAAAGTCTCTCGTCTTAAGCATAGTTCACACTATATATACTGGTGTGCTAGTTACATCACTGACAGCGTTTCAAGCTCCTGTTTAAATGTAAAAAGCCTCAGACCTTTGCGTGTTCTAGTACCTTAATTACATACTTATACCAAAAACATAATATATTTAACAGTAATGGTGTCATAAAATATGTTGACAGACATTTAAAGCTTAATTTTAATATTTCAATAAAAGCTTTGAATGCAAATATGACGAGACAATATGATGTCTTATATGAGAATGGTCAGAATGACCAGTATGGTCATTTTAATAGTTACAGAATTCTAGCTCCACTGGTTATATTGCCTACTCTTGTGCATCAATGCCCAATTTTAGCTAATCACAAACGTTTCTGTTGAGCTCCTAGGCACAATGGCCATTCAGCTCATGCTGATATGCTCTCTATGCTCTTCAAGTCTCGAGTCTTAACCTTCAGGTCTTGAGTCTTAACCTTCAAGTCTTGTCTTATGCTTCAAGTCTGGAGTCTTAACCTTCAAGTCTTGAGTCTTAACCTTCAGGTCTTGAGTCTAAACTTTCAAATCTCGAGCCTTAACCTTCAAGTCTTGTGTCTTAAGCTTCAGGCCTCGAGTCTTAACCTTCAAGTCTTGAGTCTTAACCTTCAGGTCTTGAGTCTTAACCTTCAGGTCTTGAATCTTAACCTTCAAGTCTCGAGTCCTAACCTTGAAGTCTTGTGTCTTAAGCTTCAGGCCTCAAGTCTTAACCTTCAAGTCTTGAGTCTTATCCTTCAGGTCTTGAGTCTTATCCTTCAAGTCTTGTGTCTTAAGCTTCAGGCCTCGAGTCTTATCCTTCAGGTATTGAGTCTTAACCTTCAAGTCTCGAGTCTTAACCTTCAAGTCTTGTGTCTTAAGCCTAGTTCACACTACAGGATTTTAAACATCAGCAGATTGCTGTGTCATTCACACTACATGACTTGATTTTGTGTCTTTTAATTACTGTGGTGTTCACACTACGCGACACTACGTAAATGATCCACAAGAGGGGGGTCAAACACTACATGATCTGACAACAACTCGTTCGCCAACAGTTCAGTCAAGCTACCAAACCACAGCCAATGAAATTTTGAGGGAGGAGTCATCAGAAAAAGTTGAACACTATTGGCTGCTCGTGTGCTGATTACATCACTGACAGCGTTTCAAGCTTTCAAGGGATCATTTAAACACATCATCAGTCAGCTGATGCATCAGCGGATCAATCACTCATCTGCAAAGTTCAAGTGAAAAGATACACAGTTTTTAATTTTTGTAATTTTATAACTCTTTGAAATAAAACTAACATATCTATAACACCCTGATGGTTTCTAAATATCTGTGTATTTCTTTCTAACATTGTTATTTTTTTAAATTACAAAACAGTAAAGAACTGAGCATGTCTAGCTTTAATTACCATATTGGTCAAAATGACTGCATGCATGTCTGCTTCTTTTCGCTGTGACTTTTTTTATGCATGCATTTTTTTGCCTAGCAACTTCCTGCTAAAATAAACAAAACTTTCTGATAGCAAAAACATAAACTTACTTCAGATATATCTTTAAAAACGGCATATTCTGTGCACCTTTGCATGTTCTAGTATCTTATTATAGCCTACTTTCGCCTACTTTTCAAATAGCATACTTTTGTTAACACAGAATAAAGTGAGTGCATCGATGCCCATTCTGGCCAATCACAGACGTTTCTGGTCAGCTCCTGAACACACGGACATTCAGCTCATGCTGATATGCTCTCTCATTGACTGCAGCTCATCATTACATCTGACAGCATGTGGGGTCGAGTCGGCCGACTGCTCTGGAATATTCAGCATGCTAAATATTGTATTTCCGTCTGCGAGGTGTCAGCGATGCTTCAGCGATGCTTCAGCGAGCCTCTTTGACACGTTGTTCAGTAGTTCACACATAAAGACTGCCGAGCACCTGCAGATTTTCCCCCTATCACAGCCCGATCTATCGGCGAACTCATTAACTTCCAAATCTGGCTCAAATCATGCTTAAAATCCTGTAGTGTGAACTAGGCTTTAAGCTTCAGGCCTCGAGTCTTAACCTTTAGGTCTTGAGTTTTAACCTTCAAGTCTCGAGTCTAAACCTTTAAGTCTTGTGTCTTAGGCTTCAGGTCTCGAGTCTTAACCTTCAAGTCTTGAGTCTTAACCTTCAAGTCTTGAGTCTTAACCTTTAAGTCTTGAGCAAGTCAAGTCAATGTTTGTGAGACTCAAGCAATCCAAGTCAAGTCCCTGCTTATTTCAAGCAGAGATGAGACCAAGTCATTGTTTTGCAAGTAAAAGTTGACTCAAATTGTTGATTTCTCATCTCCAGTCAAGTCCCTAGTTCAGTCATACAAGTCCAAGTGGAGTCCCAAATACTTTTTAATCCAATTTGAGTCCAACTCAAGTCACAAGGTCATTGACTAGAGTCCACACCTCTGCTGAGTTCATTTTAATAGAACACAGGACATTAACCATCGAACGACAAAACAAATGTAAGAAAAAAATGTGTAGATGTCTTCTGGATCCTTTCAAGGCTTACTTGAGTTTGGTCAGATTTGGTGTAGAAGGACGTCACTCTAATTCACAAAAGTCCACCACATACAATATGAGTAGAAAAGCAGGTTGAATGTGTGTTTTTGCTGAACACTGTGAAAGCTTGTAATTTTGCTCCCGTGCTGTCTTTCACACACTCATTGTCATGTTCGGAGAATACTGTAAGACAGAAGATGGCATTGAATGACATATGCTGCTGTATTTAACACCAATAATCCTTTGGAAAAAGCTTTTCAGCATACATACACTTTCACTCTGAAACGGGTTGAGGAAGTTGCCGCTCATTTCTCCATCATCTCTTGGTGTGCCAGGCTGATTATTCATGCTAAGATTTCCTGGTGAGCTCTGATGAGTGAAAGATAGGACTTTTGAGGGTACTGTCCACAAACGAATTTCAGTGAAATGTTTGTCACTGTTTAAATGTCTTTCAAAACTTCACGGAAATTTTGCATACCTTTGGGAGGCTTTCAATGTCACCAGATCCTGTTGAATTGGGGGAAGGAAAAGGCTTTAAAGTATTCAATGCAAAATAATAAGAGCAAGAATGTGCAAATGGATGGAAAATACATATATTTTTGGCAGTGTACTGTGTGAGTTAAATATGTCCTACCTAATGAACCATTCATATGATGCGGCTCCATGCCTGCCATGCTGCCTATTGGGCCATCAGCACCTGGACCTAATGGAAACTGAAAGGAGATTTACCATGAAACTTCTTATAACAAAGTTA
>CAIGQZ010032551.1:2601486-2617083 GCA_903798205.1 Danio tinwini | reverse complement strand
TTATATAAAAGCCAAATACTGTAATACTCCTCACATTTGGTCTGGTCCCATTAGGTGGGACTGAGCTGATTATGCTGAACATGTTGTCACTCGAGTTGTTTGACTCTAAAAAAATACACATCACATATTAGATTTTGCAACTGAAGACAAAACAAATGACTTTGTATTAGGTAAACAACACAGTGTGATTCCTGGGGTCTGTTTTTTGTATGTGGATAACTCAATTAGCTGGATTTGGTTATTGACAACTTGACATGATCCAGGATCGTTTTGTTCTTCAAAACTCATCCAAGAGTTGTTGTCATAGCAAATTGCATAGCGTCAGGAAGTTCTCTGAAGGTAACATTATTTTAAAAAATGTTAACCGTTTTTTTAAAGTTAAATGAAGCTGTAGGTTAGACAAAGAAGAATACCCTGCAAGTTCTAAAAGAGATAAAGCCTCAGGCAGTTATGAAAAAGTAACTCAAAAGTAACGTAAAGCATTACTTTCTATAAAAAGTAACTAAGTAACACAACTAGTTACTTTTTTGTGGAGTAACTCAATATTGTAATGCATTACTTTCAAAAGCAACATTCCCCAACACTGAGGGCTTGTCACTATGGTGCATCTAAAGTAGTTAATGTTAGTGCGGATAATATTTACCTGCAGGACTGGGCATGATTGGTGTGCCCGGAGGACCGCCTCCTGCTGGGGGACCCTGCAAACACACTAATTCTGCTTATTCAAATGACCAGAGGGTCACCTAAAGCTACCTTAAAGAAGGTGCCAAAGAGACCTTAGACAGCATTTCATTACCTACCGAATAACTGCCTGGAGATGCGGATGAATAAGGGATCTGCAGGGACAAAGAGAAAGATTGGTATTTATATTTTTCAATATACAGTAGTTTTGATCAGTTTTCACATGCCATGTTGAGAACTAACCGAATTGTTATTTGGAGGATTTGGCCATGGTCTTCCTCCTGCAGGACCCCTTTACACAATAGTACACAGATATATTATTTTATACAGGAGTAGCAATAGAGATTCAGACTTTAAGAAAAAGTTCACCCAAACATGAACATTTGCTGTTAATTTATTCATCCTCAGAACATGCAAAATGTAGCAGACTTTTTATTTCAGCAGAATATAAAAAACTTTTAGCTGAAATAGTGTTCCTTGCTACAAATAACGCATGCCAATGGCTACCAGTACTTTGAGAGTCTTATATATATATATAAATATTAAATATAAAAATTTTTATATATATATAAAAACCTTAGATAGCAAATCAAAATTACAATACACAGAAGTCTTATTCACAGCCTCTGCACAATTCCTAAACAAATTCCCAAGTGTCTGGAGGACCATTTGCTCAAGCTATGCGTAAAAGACAGAATTTTTGCAAATATAAACATTCCGATTCTTGTACAGATCAAACGTTCACTCCATAAGACTCAATGTACTGTAAGAAACTGCAGTTCTTTTTGTTTTGCCAGTATTTTTGACGTCAGACTTTGACTTTTGACTTCTTTAATGTTCTACTGAAAACGAAAACAAAATCACCTGCATTTTGGATGACCTAAGGATGAGTTAATTTCATTTTTGGGAAAAATAATAAATTAATTCTCTAGTGAATATTAAGAGTATTTAAGCAATGGAAATGCAGTTATATGAATACAATTACATGTTAATCCCTGGCATTCCTGGTCCCACTAGGGCATTTAAGGGAGGCCTCATTCCACCACCATAGTTCTGGAATATCAATTCAATAATTTAACACATTACAATACATTTAAGTTGAATCACAAACTTACCTAAATATCCATTGATAACTCACCTGCGGTCCAATAGGAACCATTCCTCGAGGGGTCATCCGTTGTATGGGCCCACTCATGCTGGGATGGCCTTAAAAAAGGGAAAATAAAGCAAACAGGTTTCATATTCCACAGTGGAATATAAAGCAGTTAAAGGTATCTACATAGTTCGGTTACATTTTATTTTGATGTTCCCCTTTAGACATACTTAGTTTAGGATTAGTAGAATAATAAGTTAATGTCATTAAGTAATAAAGTTACTTATTCTCTGTGTTCGAGCAGGCGCAGTCAAATGATTTGAATCTTTTTGGCTCGAGACTTCCGGTCTCATTCACTTCCATTCATTTTTAGACATTAAACAGCTAGTTCTGCTGCTTGATGTTGCAAACTGACATTTTATTATTATATGATTCTGCTTTGTCTGTTTAGTCATGCAAACACTTGTTTGTAGAGTAAGTAAATTGACCGTTTTCTGTGGTTTATTATTCCTAGTCATTTCTCCCATAGGCGACTGAATCGGAAGTTCTAAAACAATTGCAAAAAAGGGCACACTTCCGCATTAAAGAATAAGGGTCAATAGTCCGTAGAATGTCTGTTACACTGAATAAAATACCAAAATATAATAATAATTAAGTGGTTGTATACAATTTATTTGGGCTGAATTTAAACAAGCTAATTAAATTGAACATTACAAATTTAAATTTGTTTGTTTAAATTCAACACAAATAAATTGTTTGCAATAATTTTTCTTTTTTTTCAGTGTAGGAGGCCATCAAATTAAGTCTTTTTATTAATTAATTATTAATTAGTCTAGTACTAATCTTGAGACAACTATGACACGTAGCATCAAAGGTTACTTAACACTATAAAGTATTAAGGGCTATTCACACCAAGGATACATTTAAAATCGTTTTTTTTTTTTGTTTGTTTAGTTTTCTTTTTGCATTAGCCCCTTGTAACCAGAAGGTGTCCTCAGTGTGCTATGTGTCTAGCGCATATGACTGTGTAGTGGATTAAAAACAACACAAACGATTTTCCCCAGCATTTCACAAGAAGGCAATACATAACACTGAAACTACCACTTGATATATGAGGTACTTTATACTTCCAAGCTTGCTGCCTGGCTTGCATACGTTAACTTTTATGTATTTATTCATTTAACTTTCCTTTGGCTTACTCCCTTTATTAATCTGGGGTCGCCACAGCGGAATGAACCGCCAACTTATCCAGCATATGTTTTACGCAGCGGATGCCCTTCCAGGTGCAACCCAGCACTGGAAAACATCCACACACTCTCATTCACACACATACACTACGGACAATTTAGCTTACCCAGTTCACCTTTACCACATGTCTTTGGACTGTGAGGGAAACCGAAGCACCGGGAGAAAACCCACGCGAACACAGGGAGAACATGCAAACTCCACACAGAAATGCCAACTGACCCAGCTGAGGCTTGAACCAGCGACCTTCTTGCTGTGAGGTGATTGTGCTACCCACTGTGCAACTGTGCTGCCCTTTTATGTATTTAAAAAAAATTAATAAATTTAGCAATTCATTCATTCATTCATTTTCCTTTCGGCTTAGTCCCTTTATTAATCAGATATTAAACAGACTTTATTAATGGGAAACACCCATACACTGGCATTCACACCCACACATAAGGCTAATTTAGCTTATTCAATACACCTACTTTTCCCAGAGATGGGTTGCAGCTGGAAGGGCATCCGCTGCATAAAAACATATGCTGGATAAGTTGGCAATTCATTCCGCTGTGGCGATCCCAGATCAATAAAGTGACTAAGCCGACAAGAAAATGAATGAATTCACCTATACCACATGTCTTTGGACTGTGTGGGAAAACAGAGCACCCGTAGGAAACCCACACCAACACGGGGAGAACATGCAAACTCCACACAGAAATGCAGCCCAGCCGGGGTTTGAACCAGCGACCTTTTTGCTGTAAGGCCGACAGCGCTACCCACTGTGCTACTGTGTCACCCATTTTATCAATTAGTCTTATTAATGTTTTGTTTTAAAAAGTGGGCTCAAATGGTTAGTTCACCCAAAAAATTAAATTCTATTATTAATTCATCACCCTTGTGTCATTCTAAACCCCTGAAACCTTTGTTTGTCTTCAAAACACAAATTAATTATATTAAATCCAAGATCTCCCTAATCCTCCATAGATAGGAAGGGTCCAGTATACATGCCTTCAGAGGTTCAATCTGAATATTATTCAGCTATAAGTATACTTTTGTGTGCACAGAAAACAAATAACGTCTTTATTCAACAGTTTTTTTCCTCCTTACTGTCAGTATACAGTTGCAATCAAAATTATTCAACCCCCTAATTTATTAGCCCCCCTGTTTATTTTTTTCCCCAATTTCTGTTTAACGGAGAGAAGATTTTTTTCAACACATTTTTAAACATAATTTTTATGCAAGTTATTGTATATTGATGGTTTGTTCTGTAGACTATGGAAAAAATAAATAGCTTAAAGGGGTTAATAATTTTGACCTTAAAATGGGTTTTAAAAATTAAAAACTGCTTTTATTCTAGCCAAAATAAAACAAATAAGACTTTCTCCAGAAGAAAAAATATTATTAGACATACTGTGAAAATTTCCTTGTTCTGTTAAACATCATTTGGGAAATATTTAAAAAAGAAAAATAAATTCAAAGGGGGTTCAATAATTCTGATTGCAACTGTAGGGTGTGTGTTAACAAGAGATGCTTGTCGCCTTGGATTGCGCTGCTGCTGCTGACATACACTTTAGATGCTCCTGTGTTTGTTTCAAACAGGAAGTTGTGTGCAGACATCCAGGTACGCCAGTGCACAGTCCTCATGAATTTTCCCACAGAATTTTCATTTTTGGGTGAACTATCACTTTTATATTTAGAAGTAAGTTTCTCCACACTGTAGCTTTTACATTGTACTTTATATTTCAATAGATCCTGACTGGCTATACGTGTTTGTCATTTAAGCTGGAAAAAAAAATCATTCTGGAAGTAACCCCAACAATATTGTTTCTCGTTATCATTATAGCTGTGGTCTGAGCTCTGAACTTTAATGTTCTGAATGTTCATTCAGAACATTTTTTTAAACAATGTCTTTATCGTTATCTTTATAGGTCTTGCTTGGTGTGAACAGCCCTTTTTTGCTATAGGTTTTGATTCCCCAACATCAGCCTAATATTGGCACAATCTTTTTTATGTAGGGTGCCGTGGTCATTTGTAAAAGACAATGACAAGCATTAATTGTACATTTGGTTCGATCATATATGTAATAATGACCAGTAGAAGCACAGACCCTTGTCAATAAGGTGCAAACATGGTGAAACAAAAGTGAGATGATGAATAATTATGCAATAGAGGAAAGGTTTGTAGAGTTATTTTGGACTACTCCAATGACTAAATATATGCAGCTTTGTTAGCCACTGTTTGCTTAAGCTCTTTCTAGAAATCAGTCTTTATTTCCATCACATAATGACATCACACGCATTGTAAAGATGCCAAGCAATGACTGGTGAACGCTTGAGAGGAATTTAGCAGTCAAAATAACAATCTGGCAGTAATTTGTTTACAAAATATTACATTGCATTTTTACATAATCGAGTTTTGATGGGTAATCTATGAATTTTATTAATTATATTTAATCAGGTTTAAGAGAAAATTATTATTTCATAAACAAAAAGGGAGATGGTTAAAGAAATATATGTGTGTGCTTGATCACAAATATAATGCTTTGTTTACAGTTCTGTTAGTATTTTTAATGTTTCAATACCTGGTTGTCTTGTAGGGTCCATCCCACTGGGTAGGAGTGGCTGGTTCCCAGGCCCCAAAGCCTGTTCAGATTTAAGCATTACTCAATGTCAGCCACTTAAAAAAGATAATAATGAAATAAATAAATAAAAAAATCCTCAAAGCAGATTATATGAGTGAAAGGACCTGATTGGGTATCCTGAGAGAACCTCTAGGTCCACCAGGATATCTAGGAGACATAAACTGCTGAGAAAACACAAAGACAGAGAACAGCTGATCAGTTCAGTCTATTGTATATTACGCCAATTTCCAAGAACAGAGGACAAACCCTTCATGATTCACACAGCAGGGAAACTAGAACTTTATATATTACACCACCAGATGGCAACACCGCACGTCTATTTTAGAACTTGTTCAGTTTTATATTATGGTGTGTTCAAGATTGTATTTACAAGTTGGCAAGTCATAATTATGCAGTCAGGTGCATTCAAATCACTTTGAATGAACTGTGTAAAACAGCGATGTGGCCTTTCAATGAAGAGTTTTTAACTCAGTATCTTTAAAATGACAAATAAAAAAATGTGCATCAGTGTGTGTTTTACTTAATGGAGTTAACTTGTTAAAAACGGTGTTGCGGCGGAACCACGCCTCATTTTGTCTCCTTAACCAATCATCTACTCCCTAAAACTTATTTAAGGCAGACCAGACTTCTAGCGTTGTTCTTCTCGTTCGTTCGAACCCAAACCTCCACCCCTCTATTTCTCCGCTTCCCATTCACAATTCTATACCCTCTTTTCACTCCTAGGTTGAATCGGGGGGCTGGGTCCAATCACTCTACCAAAATATTACAGTGACAGTACCCCCACTCTGAGTCCCTGGGCATCATAGTAGGGCGCCCGATCAACCTAACTACCTGTTCACTGTTTATCCTCTTACTTTCCTTCCCCTTCATCCCACTGTTCTCTTACCATCCCCTTCATCCCTACAATAAAGTTAAGCTCAAAGTGAATTTGTTTATATTGGTTCTGCTATCATATTTTACAGATGCAATAATCTCGAATTCAAATGCTCTGAGTTAATCATCATCAACAATGTGGCATCAATTCATTCCTCAATGTAAATTCAAGAAAATCGTATTTATAGAAAGTATTGCACATTCTAGATGTCAATAAAGAAATCAAAAAGATTTTTTGGGATGTCCTGGGCCCTATTATACACCCGACGCAATGCGGCGCAAGGCGCGACGCAATTGTTGTTTGCTAGTTTCATCCCAACGCAAGAGTCATTTTGACGTTTTGCACCACGCTGTTAAAATAGCAAATGCATTTGCACTCATATGTGCGACCATAGGCGTTCTGGTCTAAAAAAAGAGGTGTGTTGATGCGCATTGCTGGCGCATTTCTATTTTGAGAAACTAGAATAGACTGTTCAATAGACCAGCTAAGAGGAGGTCTAAAGTCCAGCACAGAGAGCTTTAGTTGTACGCCTCACTTTAACATTGCTTAATACACACAGGATGTAGAACAATACGCAAATATATTTACAAATGAAAAAGAATTAAAGGATTAAAATATTACAAAAATGATTACTTTCTAGCCTACATAAATATAAAAACCACTGCCTCCATGCCTTCTTCATCTCGGGGGGCTTTTTCAGTTTATTCATGACAAGTTGCTTTTGCATATTGTTATTATTATTATTAGTATTGGTTATTATATGCATATTCATATTTGTTTTATTAAAACAAGCTTAAATTTGCTCACCTGTCAGCTTTTAGACCATATGGGGCGTAGCATGTGTATTTGAATATAACTTAGTTTTTTGACCACACTTTGTTATTATTGTACATTTATTTGTTTGCTGTAAATTAGAACTGAATATAGAAATAGTTTTGAAAACAAATCTTTGCGCATAACAAATTAAATTAATTATTTATAGGCTAATGGATGTCTGTGCGTACAACACGTTTCCTTATCCACAAGAGTGAAAGTGAAAGTAAAGAATGAGGAGGCTCATTCTCGCGCTGCAGATGGTCTGTTTAACTGTTTTCTAGCTAGTGAAGCACTCAGTTTTTCCACTTACAAAGTCCGCCATGTAAATAGCAAATGCGCTATGGAGCGAGCAACTGACTCTTAAAGGGAATGGGAGATTGGTTTATTCTCAAAACACACCTATCACTCATTAAGAGAAAAAGCTCAACCCTGTTAGACCATGCGCTGCGGAATTTTCCATTCTTAAAATAGCAAAAGTTGATTCTGATACACCCTTAATGCTTTTGCGCCCTGCGCTTTGGACTTTGCGCCTAGTATAAATAGGGCTGTAATGTTTTGTGTGCTCCAACATAGTGACAAATTTCACATTTAAAGATATGAACATATTAAAACAAAACAAATTTGTTTTTGACATCACCTCATACATCAGTTTCTCATCAAATCTTCTGACCAATAAAATGCTCTATAATATCTGACATGTCCTGCCCCCTTCACGACACTTCTTATTTGGTTTTCATTTGATGCACTTGAGCTCAAGCACTCTCACTGGCAGAGCTGTGATAAAGATAAATCGCTATTGGCTGTTGTTGTATTTTTTTAAAGATGAGTGGCCACTCTACTTTTCATGCTTCAGTTAAAATACGTCATAATGACCAAAAATGCATATTTCAAAGCACTCGATAGGAAGTGAAGTAGAAACAATGACTTAATTTAAATGCATGTTCCCTGATCATTTTGAATGATTCATTTATGCACATTATTCGGATAGAAATTCAACAGTTGGAAACACTATTAGACAAGTGAACAGCTAAATATAAGGATTATTTTACAAAACTCACATTCAGCTGTGTCTCCTTCTTTTATTAATGCTTACTTTTCATCTTCAAATCAAATCCTAATGAATAAATATCCAGTTTTATTTGTAAACACAAGTCAAAAGATATCCAGTGGGTTGTAGCGGACATTGACTTCAATACATAAAAGCAAGTGCAATCAGAACAGATGTATGGTGAACCACGTTGTATTTGTTAAGTTCAAAGAACAAATCTCAGCAGATCGGTTAAAGTAAATCAGGATCAAACTGAGTGCGTTCGAAAGGGAAAACTAAAGAAAGGATTGTTAGAGCTGACGGCTGGATTTTTCTGGAGTCTGAGCTTAAGACTATCAATGAGCGATTGTCAATAGACATCAGGCAGGCCAGCAGCTCTCAGACTTCCTGCTGACAGGAAATCAATGCATGTTCTGGTGCATTATTACTGACGTACAGCCCAGTGTTTATGCACTCCAAATCCTCCTTCAAAAAAACAACAGACAATTAAGCGGATAATTGAAAAAAACATATCTGTTATTTCAATTTGACAAGTGAAAGTATAGGAAATCCTTGCATAAGCCGCTCTTATAGACTTTCACATATAGCTTTCTTGGCCTGAATAAATATTTAATTGACCATTCATTCATAATTTCTCCTGACTCAGCGCTGTCTCTGCTGGTTCAGCTGTCAATCACAGAGGAAGAAAAGAACTTCTCTATTCATATTTCAGACGGTTATTATCTGAATTCTTTTTTCAGTGCCACTGTTTTGCTGGCGTAGAATATGTCTCGAAATTCCTTTATCAACAGGATGTAAATAAATTAGTTATATATTTAAAAGGGCTGCATGCAAGAAATTGTTAACTTTTTGTTATCGTTGCCAATGTGTAAACTGCTTGTAATGAAACAAGAACTCCTCGGACTTAGTTTGACCGTAAAAGCCTGTAGACCGATTTTAACACAATGTACTGCAAAGATGATTTTCTTATTTAGATTTTTTGTCTTGTTTCTAGTCCAAATATCTAAAAATTCTTAAATGAAGAAGATTTTTCTAGACCAGCAAAACATATTGTCTTGTTTTAAGAAATAATATGCCAAAATTAAGTGAGTTTTTCCTTAAAACAACCAAAATAATCAGCCTATGGGCTAAGCAAAATAATCTTATGTTAATAGGAAAAACATGATTATTTTGCTTACTGATTGATTTAGGGTAAAGTGACAAACTGCAAGCTTTAGATGTTTACATTAGTTTTATATTTGCTAAATGCAAATTTTGGCACTGTTTTGTATATCAATTAATAAATATCCTTAAAACTAACAGACTGACACTAAAATCTACATTTTAATTTCACTGTACCATTATCAGATGTGTTTTATTCATGCAAAATTTGTCATTTACCTGGAAAAATCCAGGGGGTAAAGGCAGACCATCTCCAGGTGGACTCCCAATCACTGGACTTTGTGTTGCTGCTGCACTCTAAAGGACACACAATCCCAGTAACATACACAAACACACACACGCACGCACGCACGCACGCACGCACGCACACATGCACACACCAAGCAGGGAACAAGCAAGGAAAGCAGCATAAAAGACTTCACATTACATATCACAACTCCATACTGTATATTATAAATATTCTGAAATTAACTGACAATTTGACAGCCAGAGCAAAACAACAGGCAGCAAAAATATATATTTAAATTCCCGTCCTGTATAATAAATGTGTGCTCTTTTCTTATGGCCAAACAAGTTACCATACAATGAGATGGCACACTGTAACCACATTAAAGATCATAAATTATTTCTGTATAAGGCTTATATTTGTGGAGGTGACTGTGCAGAGATAGAGATCATTAAGCAGCCATCAGCATATGGATTCAGCATGGGTGCTTCACCCAAAAAATGAAAAATCTATACTCATTTACCATTGTCATCCCAAGCCTGTTTTTTTTATGGAAAAAAACATTTAAATAACTATGGTATATCAAGCAGATTAAGTTTTCATTGACTGTAATTGTATAAGCAAAATTACAACCTAGACTTATTCTGAAAACATACCGCTATATTCATTTCTGGAAATATGTCCCTGGAGCTGTGGGTTTTTTTTTTTTGCAGTTTTTGTTTTTGCAAATCCACCAGAGGCCGCTGTGTATGCTTTTTGATATCTCAAATTTCTCATGCAAGTGCCATTCTCGCCTGCTGTTCTTGCGTAAATCCACTTGAGGTAGCTGCCGACTGACTGACCGATTGATTGACCCACCCTTCTCCTGTCCTAAACCCAACCAATAGTGTTTTCAAAAACACTGATTGACCCGCCCACCCACCTCCCTAAACCCAACTGATAGTTTTAAAAAGCAATCCAGAAAAACAAAAGCCCTCGTCTGATTTTTACCACGTTTTCAATTTTTACCACATTCTCATCCTGTTATTTACTTTGTTTATTTTACTTTTTGGCTTCTGTTTTTGTCTTATCTGTTTTCTGGAACCGTTCTTCACCAGACTCAAACCACATCGTTGTGGTCAACTCCACTCTGTGTCTCAAGTCCACTGACATACATGGTGAGCTAACTGAAGAAACTGTTAACAGTGAAAAATGCGTCTGTCCATAAAAAGGTAAGCGGTCAACTGGTAAGCGTGAAAAAGAATTGCATCATATCGCCCTGTAGCGTTCATTTTAAAGACAAAATGCAGCCATACATACCTCTGGCTACATCATTTGCGATCTCTGGAAACGTATATAGGTCTACGTTTTCAGAATGAGCCTATGTTGCAAAATTATGAGGGTGAGTAAAGGACAGAGCTTAGATTTTTGTGTGAACTTCCCCTTTAAAGGCACAGTATGTTATTTTCTCCTCTAGATGGTGCATATTCACAACAAACAAAGGTGTAGTTTTGTTATACCATGACTGAGTATGGAATCATGGGAGTTGTCATCTTCATTACATCCTACAGAATCCTGAAGAAATCATGTTCATGGATGAGCAGAATTATTCAAAACTTATTACAGTGATAGTAAAAAGCGAAATGAGACTGATGAAGCAGTTGCTGATGAGAGTCAAGTGTAACGTGACATGAAAGCAGTGCAGCACTGTTTTATTTTACTAAATACCTTTTAGGGGTTTGTTATGCTGTCTAATAAAACACAGACAATTTTAAAGTCTTTCCCTGTTATATATAAAACCAAGGGTAGCATGGTGGTGCAGTGGGTATAGCACAATCGCCTGGAGCAACTTCGAACCAGCAAAAAGATTGCTGGTTTGAGCCTGACTGGGTCGAAAAGAAAATTAATGAATGCATATAAAACCAAACTGGAAATCGAGGATGTCAGTGTGACTAGAATTGCTTATTTCTCTGGATTTGAGCATTCTTCTAAACGTTTGGACTAAGTACATAAGACAGCACAATATATTTCACTGCTTTAGGGGTTTTTGGATATTTAAATGAAAATATTTTACATATTGTGCCTTTAAAATGTAGTTTTATAATCTTTCTCTCTCACACGCATACACACATGTGCACACACACACCCACACACACCTAAAGGCTAAACAATGAGAGGAAATATGAAACAGAAGAAAGACACTGACACTGAGAAGTTGCACCTCCTGGAAAACACATTTTGTCCACTGAATAATTAACAGCACTAGTGTTGATATACTACAGCTTCACTGCTGATTTAGGCTTTCTGATCACAGGAAATGGAACAGAAACAGCTGCTTTCCCCTGTTTGCCCCCACAAACACTTGCCTGAAAACACCAGCCCCAGTGTCATGACCTCTGGTGCCCTCCATTTTCATTCTACCTTGCAGACCAGAAACTAGAGTAAAAATCTTGAATGTGAGCCTGGGCCAATTTTTGCTTAAAAACAGGTGCTTGCAATGAGATGAGCTCCACAGCAGACTTTAACCCAACAGACATTAAGTCACAAAATTGTGGACTCAGAGGAAGAACACAGAAATTTAGGGTGTGATTTTGGACAGGGTCATTATACAGTATTGTAGTGATCAGCGGTAAAGTCAGGAACTTGTGGTAATTCATTGATGGAAATGATTTTCCAATATGAACAAATGTTGCAGCCAGTTAAAGTAACACTTAACTCTGGCCCTTTTGTTTATGCTTAATCAGTTAAGAGTGACAATAGAGACTGAGAAGAACCACCTATCCTTCATTCTTCTGAAGGACAAAGGTGTTAAGAGGCCAGACCTTGCAAAACGGGTTCTTGACCTAATCAACATCTTGACCTAATCAATATTTTGATTGGAGGTGGTGGACATCATAAGCGCCACCTCTAGAAATCTCCAATCTGTTTGTTCCAGAATCTTCAGATTTCTTCTTTTCAAGACTTAAAGCTCAAGAGACCTACATCTGCTTGTCCCATGCATCAGGAATTGCAGGAAGATCCAGCTTCTTTCAACTACTACATCAACAACAGAAGCGTAAATATATTAATTTGCAAACCTCTATCAGAGACCTTGGCATAGTGTGTTTCATTATAAAAAATATTCTAATTAATTACATGTTTGTAACTGATCTTCATTAAAAACAAAAATTTCCTCAGTTGTTTGTTATTTTAGAATTAGGTTTACCTTATTAGACTCTAGCTTGTCTTTAGAAAAGATAACAGAGTTATTAATCACAAATCCTTAATCACCTTCATGATAAATGCCTATGCACTTAATTTGTTGTACATTTAGTAATTCTAGTTACTCTTGTTTATTATTTTGTTAATAAATTTATTTGTGTTTTTGTTGTGTTGCACTAAAAAGCTCTACAAGTCAGATGATCTCATTATCATTCAGAATTGGCCAGATAATAAACACCTTTACATTTGTATAATTCAATTAACAATATCATACATTCATTTTCCTTTACCAATTGAACCGCCAACAATTCCTGCATATGTTTTACGCAGCGGATATCCTTCCAGCCGCAACAAAGTACTGGGAAAGACCCATACACAATCACATGTACACACACTACGGCCAACTTAGTTTATTCAATTCACCTATAACGCATGTCTTTGGAATGTGGGGGAAACTGGAGCAACCGAAAGAAACTCACAGCAACATGGGAAGAACATGCAAACCAAGTAAAAATATTTGGTTGTTAATTATTGCGATAACAGAAGCTATCGCTGGTGCCCCGTTTAAAATGAGATATTTATCTGTTATTTACACACACCTTAAGAGTGACCAAAATCTCAATATTAATATTAATGCTAATGTTAATTTTAATATTTAAGTCAAACCAAATAAACTATCAATATATTATTTGGTGTCCTATGTGCTGCTAAAATATCAACATTAATATCAGTACCAAAATATTGATGTTAATATTTGTGATAAATTCAAAATAATGCAACAGTATGTCATTATGCAGCAGGAAGTTGCTCCGGACTGTTGCTCAAGTTTGCTGAGAATGTGGATTAAAGGTAATAATGCTGTTAATAATGTTCAGTTTCTTGCATAGATTTATTGTTTTGCTTCATACGTCCTTAATGTATCATCAGGAGTCACATGTACACTACCTGACAAAAGTCTTGTCGCCTATTCAAGTTTTAGGAACAACAAATAATAACTTGACTTCTTGTTGATCATTTGGTATCAGAAATGGCTTATATGAAAGGCAAAGGCCTCTAGATTACGCTTATTTGACCAAAATTAGGACCGTAAGGTCTGGCTTTGCTTAGACAAAAGTCTTGTCACTTAACAGAAATAGTGTACAGTATTGCATATAAAGTCATGGTGCAGTGGAAAAGCAATGAATATTGTGTATAACTCCCATGAGCTTGGAGGACTGCATCCATACATCTCTGCAATGACTCAAATAACTTATTAATAAAGTCATCTGGAATGGCAAAGAAAGTGTTCCTGCAGGACTCCCAGAGTTCATCAAGATTCTTTGGATTTATCTTCAATGCCTCCTCCTTCATTTTACCCCAGACATGCTAAAGAATGTTCATGTCTGGTGACTGGGCTGGCCAATCCTGGAGCACATTGACCTTTGCTTTCAGGAACTTTGATGTGGAGGCTGAAGTACGAGAAGAAGTGCTATACTGCTGGTGAATTTGCCCTCTCTTGTGGTTTGTAATATAATGGGCAGCACAAATGCCTTGATACAGTACTTCAGGATGTTGATGTTGCCATTCACTTTGCAGACCTCTCGCACGCCCCCATACAGAATGTAACACCAAACCATGATTTTTCCTTCACCAAACTTGACTGATTTCTGTGAATCTGGGGTCCAAGCGGGCTCCAACAGGTCTTCTGCAGTATTTGTGATGATTGGGATGCAGTTCAACAGATGATTCATCTGAAAAATCTACCTTCTGACACTTTTCCAAATGATCAACTAGTAGTCAAGTTATTATGTGTTGCTCATACCACTGGGATAGACGACAAGACTTTTGTCAGGTAGCGTATTTTTATATTGCCTGTATATGTTATTTGGCCTGTCAAAGTCAAGCTAGCAGTTAATATGCATTTTACAAATCTCCAAGTACCAAAGGAAGAAAAAAAGCCACATATATATTGGGTCATCTGAGCAATAGAATAGAATAGAATAGAATAGAATAGAATAGAATAGAATAGAATAGAATAGAATAGAATAGAATAGAGGTTACGAATATGACACCAAAATTGGTGTATATTGCACTGGAAATTTTTATTTATGCATATTTGAATTTAAATGTACATATATTGCACTAGAAAGTAGTATATTTTGTACTTTACCTATATTGCACATAGAATGACCACAGTGTACAAGATCTGCAGAACATAATTCTCTCAGAGAATTTCACTGTGTATTTAATGCGCATACTGTTTTGGGGTAAAAACAACTGTTCTTCAGTCTGTTTGTTCTGGTTTTGATTGTTCTGTAACTTCTGTAATGATGCTACATTGGCTTTATTAAAGCACCCATAATTGTAGAATTAACAGCATTTTTCCAAATAAATTCCTTTGAGAAAGTTCAATTGCTATGTAATTGGAATCGAAATGTAAATTGTGTTTCCTTTTGACTATTTTTCAATGTTTCTTTTCTTGCTTCTGACTTCCCAGATGTACCATACACAGACAATATGTTCCATATTTTTAAGGTTTAAGCCTGCAGCAGCTCTCTCTGTCTCTAAGTTCATACATTTCCATATTTATTAGATTTGCTCCTTCTGTCTGCAATAAGGAGGCAGTGTGTGTGTGTGTGTGTGTGTGTGTGTGTGTGTGTGTGTGTGTGTG
>CAIGQZ010032551.1:2550289-2576984 GCA_903798205.1 Danio tinwini | reverse complement strand
AGAATCATGCTAACAACATGCTAATTCATGATAGAAACATGCTAACATGCTAATTCATGTTAGAATCATGCTAACAACATGCTAATTCATGCTAGAATCATGCTAATTCATGCTAGAATCATGCTAACTCATGCTAGTATCAAGCTATTACCAACCTCAGACACAGGGATCAACTTTAAAGCTTTTTACTGGCTTGTTTCAATCTTTACAGTGGTTACATTGTTGACTGCAGAGATCTTAAACACTTTTAGCCAACTTTATACTTTTTCAAACTAAATAAACTACTTCCAACAGGCTTTCTCAAGCCACCATAAAGTTTGTCCTCAAACTTTATCATCTAGTTTTTATTTTATGGAGTTTTTTTTTGTCTTACCTGATTTCTGTTCTTCGCCAGACTACAACCCCGTCGTCATGTGTCTCAAGTCTGCTGACGTACATGGCGAGCTAACTGGGCAAACTTGTAACAGTGGGAAAGCCTTCTATACGGCTGGTAAGCATGTATTCAGCTGGTAAGCATGAAAGGGATGCCGTCATACCGCCCGTAGCGTTCATTTTAAAGATGAAATGCAGCCTACGATATCTAGAAATGTATATGGCTACGTTTCAGAATGAGCCTATGTTGCTACTAGCGGGACATCTGTATGGGTTTAAATGGAGTGTGATGTCACAATTGCAATTCCATTGCATTCTGGGACATATAGGAGTTATGTATGCTGGAATAGACATATGAAGCTGACTTGCTCCTTCTGTCAAAGTTAAGGAATTAAGAGTACGTTCATGCAAACTTCCTTGTTCACTTGATGCAGTGGAACACACTTTAAAATAGCAGTAGAGATTCACCTGAGGAACCAAGCGAAGAGAAATTTGCAAGTGGGTGTCTAAAAGTGGACTGGAACACAGCCATAACTTTCAGGGCTAGAAAACTCTAATGACGAACGAATGCTTCTCACTCAGGGCTGTTTACGCTAACAAGGGAGAGATCGTCACTAGTGAGTGGGACTTTCTTCCTCTGATGACATGTACAAAGGGAGAATGCTAAATAAAGTGTTTCTGCAGACAGTTTTTATCAAGAGTGAACATAAAATATATAAAATTAATACATTTTTACCATGGCTATATTTACACACTGCTGCCACACAACTGTGTTTAAACCCCTTATAAAAGTGATTTTTGCACAATAGGTCTCCTTTAAGTGGTGGTGTCTAAACTGAAGTAGCCTGTACTTGGGCCATAAACCTTCCACACTTTTAACTCTTCCTCAAAAGACTAAACAGGAACAGAAAAACACCATCCATCTTGATAAGATCATCAGTTTTAGTCAGTGGCCACGTGAGATGAGTTTACAGACATTAAAGTGCTGATGACAGCCGACATAAACAACACGGGTGTGTTCAACATTATCTCAATCCACTGCTGCAAGACCCACGGCTATTTTTGGGTTTGAGTCCAGCGAGAACTGGTTACATGAGCAGGGTGGCAAAAGACAGGAGTCGCAGAGGAAACTGGCCACAATGGACGGGGCGGGCGGCTTAGTCACAGAGGCTGGTCAGAGTCACGACAGCACTGTCTGGATTGTTGTTTTTTTCAGCTGTTGTGTTTTTACCTCTGCGATTGTGCCAGTCTTTTTCTCCCTCTCTATGTGTTCTCTTCCAGTATTTATCTGATCTTATTCCTCTGACATTCACAAATATTTACTTGAGTCTAAGCTACAGCACTCATCTGCATCTGCATTTACTTTTACTGTTCAGTTGTATCTTGTCAGCGATCCTGTTTGTCAGTAAGCGAGCTGTCGCTGACACTGATATAAACATCTCTTTCCCAAACACAGCTCGAGAGAATGACAAGCTATTAACAAAGGGTGCTCGGTTACAAGCCCTTCAGAAGGCAAGTAAAACATATTGCTTGCTGATAGATGAATTGTGTCTGCAATGCAAACGGGTCTGGAAATGTCCGCTCTTTGTATTAGGTCATCCAAAGGCCTTTCACAACCAGCTACCATCAACAATTACTTCATGAATAGTGAAAAAAACACATTGATTTACAAAGTGAACACGCAGTCCTGCTAGAATCTGTGTAAATAAGCGTACTCCCTGCTTCATCTGCATGAGACAGTGCTGTTAAACAAATGGTTTGCCTAGTTTCTTGTGCCAAGATGGTTTTGTTTCTACTGTGATTAAACTAAGCTGTGATCAGAGAACAGTCAGGGTTTAATTGAAACAGTGTTGAAAGCCTTAATAATATATCTAGTTTCACCTTTAAAGAACACTCCACCTTTTTAGAAAATAGCTGCCTTTTTGAATATATTTAGGCCCAATCCTAATTCTATCCCTTAGCCCTTCCCCTTACCCCTACTCCTCATTTTGCGCGTTCCAGTGAAAGGTAGGGGTATCCAAATTCTCTTTAGCTTGAAGGCATAGGGCTAAGGGGAAGGGCTAGATAGCCCTTGAAACTGAGATTTTTCAGAAAATTTCCCAGAATACACCATCTACAACCGCAAAAATCCTGTACACGGAATTCAGGAGATGCACAAATTAGTATTTTTTTTACATTATTACAAATTTTTACAACAAACAAGCATATGTTTTAATACATTCATAACCGCGTTCGTGTTTTACCGTCATGCTTTTTAAACAAACAATTTTAAAAAGTCTGGATTTCGCTATCTATAATCCATAACAATAACTCCTGTATAGTAGTCCCACAACATACTTTCACATTCTGTCACTCGATGACACTCGAATACCCTGAAAAGTCTAGTGGTTGAAATTAACTTTTTACAGTGTCTGGTATAATGTTAATGTTGTTTTCTTGTCTTTACACAGATGAATTTGTCCACGATGTAAATGCACAGTACAGTTACGAGCTAATTTCCTCATTATATCACAGCTAACTATCAGGCACATGTAGAGTTTATGCGTTCGAGTAAAAAACTTATGCAAATAAAATGGAGCGGGTGCTTTTTAAAATTAATGGCACTGAATGAGTGAGAGTAAAACCGGTGAGACATCTGACAAAAAAGTGCCCTTCTGAATCAAATCAGCAGGATGCCCTTCTGGATCTTTCCCTTACTTAGACATACTGACTACATTTACATGAACATAAGTAATAGTTATTTGCCTTAATCTGAATAAGACAATAATATAATTAAGGTGTTACGTGAAGTGCTTTTTGAATGTTGCGTCACCAGGCTATCTCAGAGTCTCGTCATTTTGGGTGTTTCATCTTAACTTTTTTTAACTTTAACTGCAGTTCGGGAGTTAATCTGGGGTATTCGACACGAATATGGACTATAAGGACTGGTGGAAGAATGTTGTTTTAATGGAATTTGATAGTGCACGCTGAATGGACAGAAAAAAACTTCAGCATTTTGTGATGTGTGTGTGTGTGTGTGTGTGCGGTCCTTTACTGACAGCCATGTGTGTGGATCTTGTCACAAAATGTGGCGAAAGGCCCTACATGACAGTAATAGTTTGATTGCAGTGTTTACTTCAATAATGCTAATAATATATGCATACTCCACGTCTTAATTCCATTTCTGTTTAGCTCAGTTATGGCTTTAGTCAGATTAGGTCACACACACACACACACACAAACAGGATTCACATACTGGTCTTACCTTTACTTGTAAAAGTCGTGAAATGACTTGAATTAACGTTACTTTGAAATGATCAAGTTATCTTCTGTTCTGTCCTTTGAAGCAAGCCCTTTAGCTCTCGCATTGGTTGTCCATTATTTATTCACGTTTTCATTAAAAGTCCAATTTTGAGAAATGTTTTATCTAAGATATTAATGTTACATCCATGATTTTTATCCAGAGAAAAACATAAATAACAGACTACTATTTAACTTTACTACGTAGAAGAAGAGCAATCACTGAACAAGAATAACATGCACGCCCTCTTCATTGCGGCAGAGCAACTGCCTGCCTCACCTCATGTCTTTTCAGTGCGGCTGTATGTCAGATCCTAACACTAAATAAGTGATAGACATTCGTAAAATACATTACCAATCATATGCAAAGTGCGGACATATAATAAAAATGACTACAGTGTATAAAATGTTTTTTAAAAAAAGCATTACATTGGTAGCATGCAAGTGTGCAAGAGATTGCACAAACTGACGTGAGGCACAGCTCAGTGCAGCCTCATCTCGCTTCCTACGCTGTAATTAAACAGGAAACATGCCAAATACAGCAATCAATATAATCAATAATTTTGATTATAAAAAGGATTGAATTCATTTGAATTACAGAGAAATTGCATTTATAGCACAGATCAGTGGACAAATATGGATTTTATCATTAGTGTATATGATTTCATGATGGCAGGTGAGGATTATGACAGGGCAGGCACTGCCTCACCTGCCTCCCCTGACCACATATTCGTGGTTCACTGGCTGTAGCAAATGCAATGATATTATGCAACACCTAAAAGAAATAATAATGAATCATCTCTCTCTTCATGGTTGCAATTTTTCCAGTCACTGTGTTATATCATTGCACCTGCTTCAGCCACGGTACAGCCTCAATATTCCTTGATTAAGAGGATTTTTTTTAAACATTGCCTGAGCTGACTACATCCTAAAGAGGTCTTAAACTGTATTTTTGTGTGTATGTTAGCATTAGTATTAATGCACATTCAGTACAGTTCATGTGCAAACACACCAATCTGACACAAGCACTGTCTCTGTGTTTTCTGTCTAAAAGTTAGAGAGCAACAGCAATGTTTGTGCACTCATTTAAAACAGAGTTAATCCTCTCACATAATTATCTCATATTTGTCAACAGTTTTTTTTTTTTTGCAATAAGGGTACCACTTTAGTTTACATACCAATTCCTACTATGAACTACTGGCGTATTACCTGCTTATTAATACACTTTTTTTATAGTAGTACTTAAATACTATGATCTTATTCTACATCCCTAATCTTACCTAATCCCTAAACCCAACTACTACTGGTTTCGGAAGAGAATAAGGAATTGTACCTTAACATAAAGTGTAATCTAATTAGCTTCAAAAACAAGTTAAAGTTGCATGCAGATTGTATGCACAATCACAGTTGCATACTGTATGTTCTGATGACAAAATTCACATCTTGTATACCAATATATATTGTATATACATCTTGTATATATCGCAGATTGTATACCAGGGCTGCATGATATTGGAAAAATCTGATATCGCAATATTTTATCTTTCTGCAATATCGCAATACAGTTTCACAAGATAGTTTGAATAGCACTGTTTGATGATTTTTCTGAGGAATCTAACAGTATTCAGGTACAGAAATTGAAAAATCACAATGCTAAAAGATGCTTTTCCTATTCTGTTTTGTCTCGTTTCTAGTCCAAATTTCAAGAAATTCTTAGATCAAGTAAAAATATTTTTTTGCTTTTTAACTTCAGAAGAAATAAGTTAAAATTAAGAGTTTTTGCTGAAAACAAGTAAAATAATCTGCCAGTGGGGTAAGTAAAATACATATATTTTTAAAATGTAGATATTTGGACAAGAAACAAGAGAAAATTTCTGAATTTTTTTTTTCATAAATCTTATACATTTCATATAAATACAAATGCTGAAACGATATATTGTGCAGCCCTACTGTATACATCATGCTTGACCATCACATATACACACTGTAAAAATTGCAGGGTTTCACATAATTCATTCATGTTGACCCAACACAAATCCTAACACACTTTTAAGAAATTTATGTGGATTGTCCCAATGGAATCTCAATAATTGTGTTGTTTCAGCTCATTTTAAGTAGTTTGAACAAGCAAAAAAACATTTTGAGTGCATAAAATCTTACATTTATTAAAAATGCAGTTCACCCACCTCTGACAGGAATGTCTGTGCTGATTTTTGAGCTCCCACATGCAGCAGATATTCATACACATACAGAGCTAACCTGCAGAGACAGAGCAATTAGAAACTTTTGAGGAGAAAGTAGACTTTTAAGCATAATTTCATATACAGTTTTTAAATTTTTTTCTTCATTGTGCCTTTATTTTAATACATCTAAAAAAAGATATGCCATAGAAAAAATTTTCATTATCTATTATTTTTCTTTTTATTATTTATATTTTTTTTATCATTTTAATTATTAGTGCTGCAGACAACCTCATACTTAAAAACAATGTCTGAAATTTTGCTCCATCCAACTTATAACCTCTCAGCTATATGCATCACTTGACATCATTTTCAAGACAGCTGCAACTAGCGAGAATCACATTGAGCTGGGTTATAAGGAATATGTATGTATTGTAATGCACAAATTGTATGAACATGCAACATACCATATTGTACACTACATGACAAAAGTTTTGTCGCCTATCCAAGTTTTAGGAACAACAAAAAATAACTTGACTTCTAGTTGATCTTTTGGTATCAAAAGTGGCTTATATGAAAGGCAAAGGCCTCTAGATTACACTTATTTTACCAAAATAAAACATGATCATGCCTTGATTTGTAATTATTCAATTAGAACAGCAAGGTCTGACTTTGCTTAGACAAAAGTCTTGTCACTTAACAGAAATAATGTACAGTATAGAATATAAAGTCATGGTGCAGTGGAAAATGAGTGAATATTGTGTATGACTCCCATGAGCTTAGAGGACTGCATCCATACATCTCTGCAATGACTCAAATAACTTATTAATCAAGTCATCAGGAATGGCAAAGAAAGTGTTCCTGCAGGACTCCCAGAGTTCATCAAAATTCTTTGGATTCATCTTCAATGCCTCCTCCTTCATCTTACCCCGGACATGTTCAATAATGTTCATACCTGGTGACTGGGCTGGCCAATCCTGGAGCACCTTGACCACCTTTGCTTTCGGGAACTTTGATGTGGAGGCTGAAGTATGATTAGGAGTGCTATCCTGCTGAATAATTTGCCCTCTCCTGTGGTTTGTAGTATAATGGGCAGACCAAATGTCTTGATACCTCAGGCTGTTGATGTTGCCATCCACTCTGCAGATCTCTCGCACACCCCCATACTGAATGTAACCCCAAGCCATGATTTTTCCTTCACCAAACTTGACTGATTTCTGTGAGAATCTTGGGTCCATGCGGGTTCCTATAGGTCTTCTGCAGTATTTTTGATGATTGGGATGCAGTTCAACAGATGTTTCGTCAGAAAAATCTACCTTCTGACACTTTTTCAAATGATCAACTAGAAGGAGTTATTATTTGTTGCTCTTACAGCTGGGATCGACAACAAGATTTTTGTCAGGTAGAATAAATCCACAGTGTCTCTTGTCATTGGTCTACAGTGCAGTGCAGTGCAGTGTGTGTTGGAAACGAAATGCCCACCACCATTACTGGATTACGGCTCAAATGACAAAATAAGCAGCCATTTTATGTATTTGAATGCAATGCAGGGATATATAAAGCACTGCTGTTTGTACGCCAGAGTATTTCATCATTCTTTCTCATCACTCATAAAATAATATTTCTCTCATAATCAATTACAATGACAAACATTTAGTATTTTTAAAACCAGTTAGTATTTGGAACTTTGACCGTGGCTTGAGCAAACTTTAAGGTGTGCTCCATTATCTAAGCTGCCTTTAGTCAGTTAAACAAACCTACAAGCTGTGCAGAGAGAACACATCACACACAACTAAATACATATTTTTCAAGCTACAGAAAACATGAAGGCAATCAATTTAATCACATTTAGGCTACAGATGGTGATTCAGAGGAAGATGCTGATCCAAATAAACTGGCTATATTGACAAAGTCCCATGTACATATATAGTCCTTGGTACTTATCCTTGCTTAATTAACAAATGGTCAGCGAATCATAGCAGTCATCTGTAAAATGACAGGATAACAGCACAAGGTTGAGGCTATACTGTGATATTGTGAAAATTAACTTTAACCATTGATTCCTCTTAGCCTCATGTTTTCCCTCACAGTGCAGAGAACAGCATATTTGTGACATGATGCAAGTTTTCACAGGTCTGTTTGTGCAGCACAGCAAAACAATCAGTGTACATTTAACTCAATTTAAGTTTAACTTAACACGCTTTGGCTGTACATATGACTCCCTCAATTTTGGAGTTATAATAACACTTTTAAAGTGTGACATTTGTACATTACTCTCAGAGTTTATTTTAACACAGTAAGAGTTTATTCCCACATTGAACTGGAGTGTGTGTCACCCTTCAAAATGTAAATATATTACCTTTTTTCCTTTATTATCAATTGGTGTGTGACAGATAACAGTGATCAAATATGTTGAAAATAGTTTTAATTTGTGCAATGTTCATTAATCTTTTTTCAGAAATAATTTCAATACATTCAACTCTTAGCATTTTAAAATGCAACAAGACATGTTTCAAGTTTAAGTAAAACAAACTGGAACTGGTTCGAGTAAAAAAAACTGGACTTTCTATCACTAGTGGGAAATACACTGCATATTGGGTTAAAAGTTTAACACTGAAAAAACTCTTAAACACACTCTTTCACACTGATGGATTAAAATGTACTCCGGTTTTAACATTGAACAACACCAAAACAAATCACACTGTATATTTAACACTGGAATTTTTGCTGTGAAGTGAGTGGGCAATGTTTTACTCAGACAATGAAATTGTTAGATCCAGTTGAAGGATCAAGTCAATAACTTCATACAAGGTTCACTTTCAGATTTAAAACTTAGCTGGATGTTTGAATGCACTGAGATCTGTGTTACACACTGCATGAAAGGCAACATATAAAAATCCATAATATGGGCACATTATTGTTTATCATGTATTAAGTGCATAATACACAGTAAAATGGCCCTATTATGGATTTTTTTTTAAATATGATATGTGACTTTCACTCTCAATCTTTGAGTGTCATTTTGAATATGAATATGTGAAAGAATATGAGTTAGCACAGTCCAGCAGCATCCTATTAAATTTGATCATTTCAGGCACAGTCAAATCTAATTATATTTCACACGCAGATGAACAATTCACTCTCCTGCTAGTTTCAGCAGACACAACACACAGTGCACTGAATGACCTCCAAATGCTCAGAAGGAACAAATACTCATACATGAAGAACGTTCACAATATAGAACAGTGTTTGCAGAAATGAAGGAAGAGCTGAAGTGGAATAATGACAGCAGACATGGGAATATTGGAAAACTAAGATCAAACACTAGTGAGTTTGAGGGAGGAGATTTGGAGGTTGGAGGAAAGACGGGGGTCCTGAGCCCCTGAGAATCAATCCTTCTAAGACTGTCAGCAAACTCTCATATTCTAATGACAATAAAAAAAGAGAGACAAAGAGACAGGGACTTTCTAGCTGTGTGTTTTTTTTAACAAATAGGCTAAATCCAAAATGTATCAACTGCAATGGAAAAGACGCCAAGTTTCATAAATCTGATGATACAAGATATTTTGTACAGTCCAAGTTCACTGTTTTAAAGTAGAACTAGATGTTACAGTCAGAGATGGGAAGTAACGAAGTACAAATACTTCATTACTGTGCTTAAGTATATTTTTCTGGTATCAGTACTTTACCCGCGACGCGGTGGCATAGTAGGTAGCACGATCACCTCATAGCAAAAAGGTCGCTTGTTCGAGCCTTGGCTGAGTAAATTGGCATTTCTGTGTGGAGTTTGCATGTTCTCACTGTGTTCGCGTGGGTTTCCTCCGGGTCCCCACAGTCGAAAGACATGCACTATAGGTGAATTGGGTAAGCTAAACTGTAGTGTATGAATGTGAATAAGTGTGTATGAATGTTTCCCAGTGTTGGGTTGCAGCTGGAAGGGCATACACTGCATAAAACATATGCTGGATAAGTTGGCAGTTCATTCCACTGCGGTGACCCCAGATTAATAAAGGGACTAAGCTGAAAAGAAAATGAATGAATGAATTATTATTATTATTATTATTAATTTTATTATAAGACTTACAGTTTCACGATAAATAATTTTTAAGCATTACATTTTCAACAAAATATGCAATTTTTTCAGTCCAAGTCCAAGTGCATTTTTTATTAGTATGACTAATATGGATAGCAGAAGCGCTACACTAATTTACCACTTCTAGAAAACTGACCTGCACATAAATAGACAAGCAGATAAGACATTTTGCAACATTTTGCGGCTGTTTCTTCTTGAAGTGCTTTCTTTTTACATGTTCTTTCACTTTCCCCTCCACCTAGTTGTTTTCTCTACATCCTTGAACGTTAAACCGCTTTGGCAAAAGTGCATTAAAAGGTGTCAATAAAATGCAACATTGTTGGTGGTGCTGTGACTTCTGCTACCACTGTGCTTCCTGTCAACTGCATTTGTCTCTCAACATCAAGCCAACATCAGTTTGTCAACAAACAAACTTTAGCTTCTAGTTATTATAATTATTCAGTAGTCACAAGATGGCACCAAACAATCAATATTAGCGAAGTGACAGACAAGAATACTGTTTGTTCACCAACATCAATTTGTACTTCTGCTTATGTACCGTGATCGCTCAAGTAGAAGAATAAGTATAACTTAAGCCAAAAGGCCAATTTCTACATCTGCATTGAGTGCAGATGGTAGTTCCAACATAGTCTTCGCACACAATACCCTGACATGGTCCCTGATGTGCACCACTCTAAAAAATGTATCTACACATCATGACAACACAGAGCTCAAGATCTGTGATTGGTCAGCTTGGTAGAGGTGATAAGTGTGGCCGATGCCAAGAGCCATGACAGTGGAGAGAGTGTTTAACAAATGTTGAGACCAGAGGTGGAGATCCAGATGGATACTTTTGTTTGTGTTTATTTTATTATTAAATTTGTTAAACATTTAGTCGCTCCCACCTCTTTCTTATGAACAAGTGTAAGTTTGAGCATTGGGCACATTAAATCAGGCTTTAAAGTTCAAGATAATTGGTAGTACTAAGATAAGCCCATGGCTGTAGTTTTGTTATTGGAAATGTAATATAACACTCACTCTCTTTCCTTTCCTTCAGCATATTCCCTGCTTTATTAAGAGTCACCACAGCAGAATGAACTGCCAATCACTCTGGCATATGTTTTACAGTGCTGATGCCTTTTCTGCTACAACCTAGCACTAGCACCAACACACTCTACCATTCACACACTATGGACAACTTAGTTGATCCAGTAACCTTTATCACATGTCTTTGCACTGTGGACACCCAGAAGAAACCCAACATGGACAGGCCAAGACAGCCAGAACCAGCAACCCAATTAATAGGAAATTTAATAAATAATATAAATATGTATCATGGGTTATTAGCTATGCTAATAGAGAAGACTCCACATCTGTTTTTTCATGAGACAGTTGGATACTGTGATGTTGGGTTTAGGGTTGGGGTAGATGTTAATAAAATAATATAAATAATTCTCATTAACTTTCGGCCGCAGCGGTATGTGATCTAAAGCTGATTAACCATGTGGATGGATGATAACAGCCTTCTGAGTGACTTAGCCACTGTCTCACCTTGTGAAATAACGTTAAATCACTGTATTGTGTTTAAATAAATACTGTTAATCTTTGTTAAAGCTACAAACTTTAGAATTGTGTTTGAATGCATTCAACTCGCTTGAAATGCTTACATGGTCACAGGCTTTAAAAACACATGCAAAGAATAAACTTGCACTCTATTAGCATTAAACTTGCAATTACTCTATACTGTAGAGCACATAGAACTGTGGTGCCTGGTCAACTATAATCTGGACATTGTGATAGTAATATATTTTGCAGTCTTAGTAATAAAGTAATGCAAATCATTAATAAAATATATTAAAAAACAAAACATTTACATAAACCAATGATCACAATAAAGTATGCTATTTAAAGGTGCAGTATGTAAGTTTAACACGCAGTGGTTGAACTAGGTATTGCACTCCTGGATCAAAACAAACACAAGCGCGGGTTGCCAGATTGAGTACAGGAGCGAGTGATTTAAACTTTGTTCTAAATAAAAGCAACGACACGCGATAGAGGGACTATTTTATATGTTAAAAGGAGTTTTGGTTCTAACCCACACCTCAAATTGATATATTAGAAATGGCTTCTATTTCTCACAGCTCAACAACAGAAAACTATGACAGATCAGCTCAGGTACACCTTGTGTGCTTTATTCAGTGTTAAATGCTAACAATGATAATTTGAACATTTATTGCCATACTACAGCAGATAGTTTCACCTCAGATCTTTAAAATAAATAAACCGTTTGAAATTGAACTTTACAATTAAACACGTGATTCAGCATGTACATTTAATAATGTTAAACAGGCTTAATATGTATTAATTAGATTATAAACCTCACCATTTCATGTGCATATTCTGTGCTTCTGAAAGGCTGTATTTAAATTTCTGTCATATTTTGTCTGGTGCAAACAGCCAATTTGCTTATCACTGCGTATCTCTTCATGTAGCCTGTTGTTAGGACACGCGGTTACAATGTAACCTGCTCACCTAATGTTTACGTTCATAATATTTATATCATTTGCTAATTAATAACCTCGTGTGGAACTCTGAATCTGTATCTCATTTTGGAGTCTGCTACTGTCCACCGGAGGTCACGTTTCGGTCACAGACGCATAGTTTCAGAGCCTTTTTGAATGAGTGAATGATATATGCGAATTTCCACCAAGGCAACCTGGGGTGCTGAAATGGCTAAACTGGTTTTGGGGCGGGTTAAGAGAACCAAAACCAAGACTGTGTTCGGGCACTGAAAACACATTTTCAAAGCAGAATATCTGACTTCAGCATTGTTGTTCATATAAACAAGAATGTTTACTTAGCATGTTTCTTAAATATCTGCAAACATATTATGGTATTTTTTATGCTTAAGCAGAGTCAAAAACTTACATACAGCACATTTAAGCCATTTTAAAAGACAAATATGGACTTTTTTTCACAAACTATTTAATTATATTATTCATATAAACTGAAAAAATAACATCCGCAAATGACCATGTAAACAGAATAATAATAATACAGTTACGTTAAAATAATAAGGTTAAATAATAATAATAAGGTTGTTTAGCACTGCTCAAAACACTTGTTATGCTGTTAAAAAAGAAAATAATAACAGAACAGAACAGAACACACAGCCTCAGAGTGTGTTGTTAAAATCATGCTGCATCCTCATCCTATAAACACAGCACTCTTTCCTATTCTACAGATGAACTGACTATATTTTCAGTGCTTGCTATACACTCGCTAGATGCAAACCAATTCATTTCCCAAGAGACATTAGAGAGCGCAGAGCAATGGAGTTTGAGGGTGATCCTGTCTATGCATTTATATTTTTGGGACAAATCTGTCTGGGTGTGTTTGGAAGACAACAGAAGATGAACAGAGAAAGACAAATATAGAGATGGGTAGAATAGGAGAGACAGAAAAGCAGGAACTCATAAATGATTAATAATGAGAGCTGAACAGGAGGAAAGAAAGTGACATGAGGACAACAGGAAAAAAAATATTGAAACTATGGTTTGGAAAACAGCTGACAGATTAAAAAAGTCGCTTTTGTTTAACAAAACACATAAAAGCCCAAAAACCTAACATCAGTGTCTGACATCTACAATTATTTCTTTGAAAATGTATCTGATGGTTAAGAACTTTTTCTCCATGACTAGTTGACATTGGAGGAATAGATAAATGCAAGGATGTTTTTTTATGTTATATACATACACACTTCAGTTTGGCGTAGGTAAGATTTAATTTTATTTCATTTTATTTTGAAAATGTAAAATTTCTTTTCTTTTATTTTATTTTATTTAGTTTTATTTTATTTTATTCTGGAAATGTATTTTTTATTTAATCATTTTATTTAATTTAATTGTATTTAATTTTATTTTGGAAATGTAACATTTCTATTTAATTATTTTATTTTATTTTGGAAATTTAATTTAATTTAATTTAATTTAATTTAATTTAATTTTGGAAATATAATTGTTGTATTATTTTATTTTATTTATTTATTTATTTATTTTTGGAAATGTAAAATTTCTATTTAAATATTTTATTTTATTTTGGAAATGTATTTTTATTTAATAATTGAATTTTATTTTATTTTATTAATAAATTAAAATATTATTTATCGCTTGATGGCATAGTTGATTTTTCAACATTACTACTCCAGTTTTAAGGGTCACATGATACTTCAGAAATCATTCTGGTGTGCTAATTTGCAAGTCAAGAAACCTTTTTGGTTAATGAAAACAAGTGTGCTGTAATATTTGTTGAAATGTGCATACTTTTTTACCAGGATGATATATATCAGGATAATACATCTTACACACATTTTGTCACTTTAGCATTGTATCATTCTTTTTTGACATGAAAACACATTTTTGTACTGGAATTTACACTGTTTTGTGAAGAATGGCTAATTTTAACAACTACATTTGAATGGGTGAGACAGACCAGTATAAATGTAATTTTTTTATCTTAATACACTGTACGCTCAAAAACTTCTTAATGCTCAAAAACAACACAGAGAACACTGCATAATGAGGGCAACAGAGCAGTGCAAAAAATTTCAAGTACTGGCGATGGGAGAATAAGTCCATTTTTAATTAATAGAGGGGAACATAACTTTGCAGGTACAAGAGCACTGATCAGCCCTGGAGCTGACATTTCTGAACTCACTTTTAAACCCATTTTCAAATAGGCACCTTATTCATAAATAAACCATATATTTGAAGTTTTCTCACCTAAAAAATACTTTTTGCCAAGAACAGCATAACCTTAGCCACTTCTTATGGAATCTACCACAGTGGTGAATTGGGTATATGACCAATCTTTAGTCTAGGGCCGAGCGTATAAACAATATTATATGGAATTGTGATAAAATTTATGTCAATAACGATGATAAGTTCTGGACTTTTTTACTCTGATCTTAGAGCTAATCACACAGCAGAAATGTGAAACAGTGGGAATCTAAAAGTGTGTTGATATTAGAAATGTACCACATTTTCGCCTAAAATCTATCAACCAAAAATATGTTGTCATTTTTGGACCCTCTAATTTTTTTGTGGCTTTAGTCATTGTTGAGGCACTCTTTTAAATCTGGAAGCATTAACAAGTTATATCAAAAAATATATTGTCATCATTCAATATGGAAAATAATTATTGAGCCCTACTTTAGTCACATAAATGCTGTATATACATACCTCATATCTCATACAGTCTCACATTTATGTAAAAAAATGCAGTCTATATGAAAGCATTTCATCTGTCTGAAAGATTGAATGCACATGTTAATAAAAAAGTAAAGAACTGAAAGCACTGCTTCTGCTCAAATCAAAACAGGTGAAATGGAGCCATGAAAGTACAACAAAACATATTTAGAGGGGAAAAGGCCATCTAAGTCTAAAGAATGAAACTCATATCCTGTGTAGAGTGGACAATGCTACATTTCTCAGCCTATACTGGGTTAATTAAGCCTTAACCCAGGTTCTTCAGCTCTACCTGGCTATCACGAATGAATGTGGTTTGCTTTCTTATTTATCAGCTAACTACACTCACCGGCCACTTTGTTAGGTACACCTATCCAGCTTATTAAAACACATTTCATCACATGGCTGAAACTCAATGCATTTATACATGTAGACATGGTCAAGACGATCTGCTGCCTTTCAAACCGAGCTTCAGAATGGGGAAGAAAGGCGATTTAAGTGTCTTTGAACGTGGCATGGTTGTTGGTACCAGACAGGCTGGTCTGAGGTTTTCAGAAACTGCTGATCTACTGGGATTTTTACGCACAACCATCACTAAAGTTTACAGAAAAAGGTCAGAAGAAGAGAAAATATCCAGTGAGTGGTAGTTCTGCGTGTGCAAATGCCTTGTTGATGCCAGAGGTCAGAGGAGAATGGCCAGACTGGTTCCAGCTGATAGAAAAGCAACAGTAACTCAAATGTAGAACAGTATCTCTGAATGCACAACACGTCGAAGTTTGTGACAGATGGGCTACAGCAGCAGAAGACCACACCGGTCGCCACTCCTGTCAGCTAAGAACAGGAAACTGAGGCTACAATTCGCACAGGCTCACTAAAATTGGACAATAGAAGATTGGAAAAACATTGCTTGGTCTGATGAGTCTCGATTTCTTCTGCAAGAATTGGATGGTAGGGTCAGAATTTAGCATTAACAACTTGAAAACATGAATCCATCCGGCCTTGTATCAACGGTTCAGGCTGGTGGTGGTAGTGTAATGGTGTGGGGGATATTTTCTTGGCACACTTTGGGCCTATAAGTACCAATTGAGCATTGTGTCAACAGAGTCTACCTCAGTATTGTTGCTGACCATGTCCATCCCTTTATGGCCACAGTGTACCCATCTTCTGATGGCTACTTCTAGCAGGATAACATGCCATGTCATAAAGCGTGAATCATCTCACACTGGTTTTTTGAACAAGATAATGAGTTCACTGTACTCAAATGTCCTCCACAGTCACCAGATCTCAATCCAATAGAGCACCTTTGGGATGTGGTGGAACGGGAGATTCACATCATGGATGTGCAGCCGACAAATCTGAAGCAACTGTGTGATGCTATCATGTCAATATGGAGCAAAATCTCTGAGGAATATTTCCAGTACCTTGTTGAATCTATTCCACAAAGGATACTTACAAGTACAATCTGGTACTAGTAAGATGTACCTAATAAAGTGCCAGTGAGTGTATATATAAATAAACTGTCTAAAATGTAAGAATAATAATATAAATATTCAAAACCTCATAAGTGCAAAGATTTTAAACATGTCAACAAATGATTTTGGACTAAAGCAAGCACAGTAAAGAAAATGTGAAGACTCAGAATGAAAAGCAGAATCATGCCGCACAACACCTCAAGAAACAATGCCTTTCTCCACAGCAACAGGAAATGCCAGATTATATTGCAGATGAAAGCAGAGGGGGAAAATGTGCAGCTCTGGAAAAGAACTCACAACACACAAACTCACCAGAAGCTTCTGGTTTAGTTTACAACAATATGAGGCATAGACTGAAGTTACAGTAATAGAGAAACTCCTTAACTTCAAACATGTCACAGTGAAAAGCTAAAAGACCATGCAGACGGTGAGCGTGATATGTGAATGAAGAAGGAAGGCTGCATAACGCACACTAAAGACAGAAAGACTCCTAGCTGCTTTCTAAGCCATGCCGTCACGCTTGCTTAACCTTGCAGTAGAGCCGCTGTGATGCTGCTTGCATATCAATGATGGAGAGAAATATCAGAGGCCAACCACTCTGCAGGAAAACTGTCCCAGCAGCGGGAACCACAACACCAGTCATTCTCTTACAAACTGAATACAACTGCAGAACAGAGGAATAACACTGCTCTCTACGTTATAGAAAATATTAAGAGAACGATTATTTGAAAAGCTTATAACTTATGCTTTTAATCGCATTATGGAACCTTGGTCTTTTTTCTAACAACTTTTAACTGTGAAAAGTAAAAAAAAGTGACTTTTATAAAAATTTGTAATAGTTTAAAGTCATATACTGTTTGCGTTGGTGTTGTATATTAACCCGCTTTAAATGTTATCACTCGATTGAATAGGCGTTATCAGTGGCTATCAATGGGCCAGTGGGGGCGCATACAGGTAGGCTCAGAAGGCTGTTATCATCCATCCACATGGTTAATCAGCTATACTAATAGAGAAGACTCCAGATCTAGATCTGTTTTTACATTTACTGAGTTGGTTGTAGATGTTAACAAAATACAATTAATGCAAAATGTAATAAATAATATAAATATTTTTTGTAACTTCCGGCCGCAGCCGTATGTGCACAGCAAAATAATCAGTGTACATTTAACTCAATTTGAGTTTAACTTAACACTCCTTGGGTGTACATACGACTCCCTCCATTTTGGAGTTAAAATAACACTTTCTAAAGTGTGACATTTGTACATTACTCTCAGAGTTCATTTTAACACAGTAAGAATTTATTCTTACATCGTACTGAACTGTGTGTTACCCTTTAAAGGGTTAATATATTACTTTTTTCCTATATTATTAATTGGTGTGTGTGACAGATAACAGTGATCAAATATGTTGAAAATAGTTTTTATTTATTAAATGTTCATTAATCTTTTTAGAAATAATTTCAATACATTTAACTTTGCTTTTTAAATTGCAACAAGACATGTTTCAAAAGTAAAACATACTGGTTTGATCACTGTTTGTCTAAAAGAACCGGTTTGAGTAAAAAAACTGGACTTCCCATCACTAGTGGGAAATACACTGCATATTGGGTTAAAAGTTTAACACTGAAAAAAAAAACTTAAAAATACACTCTTTCACACTGATGGATTAAAATATACTCCGGTTTTAACACTGAACAGCACCAAAAAAATTACACCGTATATTTAACACTGGAATTTTTGCTGTGTGATCTATAGCTTATTAACCATGTAAATGGATAATAACAGCCTTCTGAGCCTACCAATAGGTGCAGAAGGCCACTACTGGCCTTTATTTATCAGCTGATAACCACTGATAATGTCCATTCAATCGAGTGATAACATTCGAATCTGCTGTTATATTATAGTACAAAAAACTTGTAATAAACTGTCAGTACATTTTCTGTTAATTTACAGACTTATTTCTACATATTATTTCATATACAGTACATTATATTGTTAAAAACTACTTAAATGTCAATAAAAATTTGTTAAACTGTAAAGTTGAATTTTCAATATCAAAAGTCAGCAGAGCAAAGATCAAGGTCCCGTGATGCAACTCACAACCAGTTGAATGCTCGTCAAGCCAGACAGATGGACATAATTATTAGTTATAATAACTAGGCCCACAGGGAATCTGTGCGCGCAGAATTCCTCAGATTTTACGCAGATTTTTAGCCCATGATTAATTCTGTTTATTTACTTGAGTAAATGTTCGTGAATCTATATATATTCAGTTTTTAAATTAATTACAGTAATATTATTGACTAATATAAAAATGTTAATCTGATTTATGTACAATGCAGTTTGTACAGTAATATCTTTTGTCTTTTAGTAGATATATTATATGAGAGACTTGCTTTGTTTACCAAATAAAGTGGATCTAATTTGATTTGCATTTTAAATATTAAATAAAAGTTAAAAAGACATTATATTTTATTTCACATATTAAGGTATTCTGCAGAAACATCTGCAGAAATCCGCAGATTTTTACCAAAATTCTTCACAAAAATATCAAAAAACGTCCGCAGATTCTGTCTGGCCGTAGTTATAACTAAGTATTTCCACATTTACCTGTTCAGATGAGACACTTCTCAGATCTCTGTTCTGGTTATGTCACATTGGAAAGCTAAATTACTTTGACATTTTTTCAACATGTATCTTACACTTTCATTTTCACATGAAAGCATCTCCTGCCTTAGTAGGAGTGTTGGTGCAAATCTAGGGGTTGCACCAACAAGTTGGCTAATCAACTAGTCTAATTTAACGCTCTGCCGTGACGCATTTTAATTGACGTCAACTAATCGCGCTGCACAGATCATGTTTTTTGACCTGAACTACATGTCAGCTTTACACACTAAGGTGGTTCACTGAATGAAACTGCCATGGATTTATTCTATTATTTTCTTTTCGACTTTGTCCCTTTATTAATTAGGGGTTGCCACAGCCGAATGAACCGCCAACATATCCAGCATATGTTTTACGCATCGGATGCCCTTCCAGCTGCAACTCATCACTGGAAAACACCCGTACACTCTCATTCACACACATACACTACAGCCAATTTAGCTTACTTAATTCACCTATAGTGCATGTCTTTGGACTGTGGGGGAAACCGGAGCACCTGGAGAAAACCCACCGCAAACGGGGAGAACATGCAAACTCCACACAGAAATGCCAACTGACTCAGCCGAGGCTTGAACCAACGACCTTCTTGCTGTGAGGTGACAGCGCTACCCACTGCACCACCTGCCGTCTAATTATTTAAAGTAATTTGTAAAAAATTATTTTTCTCATGTTAGCGTGAAGGATTCATGTGAACTTTTAGTGAACTTTAAAACAGATGTCAGTCAGATCGCTCCATGCAAACACCCTAGAGAACATATGCTCGCCAATCACATTTACGCAACCCTGGAAAAGTATTGTCTTTCGTGCAATATGAAAAATTTTGCCTAAATCTGTGTGCTGAGGACGTATGCGTTATTTCTACACTAAAATATCTGTTATTGTTACATTCTTACTAAAAAGTACAGTGATTTTTGATCAATGCATTTATTTAGCAGTAAAATTTGCCCGGATGCTAATGTTGCATTATTAACGAAATATAAGTGTTGACAATGCATTTGTTTTGCAATAAAATCAGTCATCGGTAATTCTGCAATGTTTTTGCAACGTGTTATGAGCTGACAAACAGCATGAGCATATATTTTTTACAAAGAAATTGCAAGTTGTGGCATGCTGCAAAACATTTGCAACTTGTGTTTTAATAATGATGTCACCAGCGACTAGTCAACATTGACTCAACTTTGCTAACATAAAAGTCGACTTCCAAAAATCTAAAGTCGTTCAACCCCTAGTGCTCACTGAAGGGACATTTAGGCCCAATCCCAATTCTATTTTTGTACCCTACCCCTTCCCTAAGGGAAATGGCTTCAAAATTTACCCCCAAAAAATAGGACAGCACTACAGCACCTGCACACGTCATCATATGTCTTCATAAGATTTCAGATGATCTCAACTGCTGTAGTTATTCCAGTTGTGTTATTTTTTGGTATTTATCTTCAAGAAATCACTTAAGGCAAATATTATGTTATCATAACGATCTAATGTGGCAATAAGATCGTAACTATACTGCACATTTCTTTACATTGGAAATAAAAGGTTCTATCTGCATTCTGAATGATTTTGAGATAATGAGCCTCAAAGTTTTTGAATTCCATAGCAAACAGTATGTGTGTAACATTTATTTTTTAAATAAACCGTCTTAAAATGTAAACAAAAAAACATCCAATAACGTAAATAGGTTGTCATTTAATAAGAATATGTCAATAACTCAATTTTGACAAAAATGTCAGATAAACCCTTATAATTCTAAGGTGACGATTTACACAGTGGCCGTATTCATCTATGTAAACACACCAAAAACAACATTAACATTATAGCAGACACTGTAAAAAGCCCATTCCCAGGCACTAGACTTTTCTGACAGGGTATTTGAGCATCATCGAGTGACTACTAAGACTGCTATACATGAGTTATTATTATAGATTATAGATAGCGAAATCTAGCAGTTTTATTTTATAAATAAAAAAAATACTAATTTGTGGATCTCCTTACTTCCGAGTGTAGCGATCCTGCCGATGTTGCTGATGTATTCTGGGAAATTTTCTTACCCCTTGGTTTGAATGTGGTCCTGAAAAATCTTTGTTCGAAGGGCTATCTACCACTTCTCTTTAGCCCTACGCCTTTAAGCTAAAGAGTATTTGGGACAGCCCTAGCCCTTCACAGGAACGTGCAAAAATAGGGGCAGGGGTAAGGGGCTAAGGGGTAGAATTGGGATTGGGCCTTACTCATGGGTAGCCATGTTTCTGAACATGGACATGCAAGTTGCACAGAGCCAATAAAAGAGTAATTAAATAAATGAGGGAAAAGCAAAATGTATATATAAGAAAATATGTAAGGTGATAAGACAATGTCTAATGAGCATTGCAATGTTGATTATGACATAATTATAAATGTGATAAAGTTATCAAGTAAATGTAGGCTATCTAGTTCAGTGTTTCCCAACCCTGTTCCTGAAGGCACACCAACAGTGCACATTTCCAAACCTCTTCCTAATTAAACACACCTGAATCAACTCATCAGAACATTGGAAAGTAAATATATTGGCTAATTAAGAAATAAATTAATGACAAACAGGAAAGAAGAGATAAAATGCCAAAAAAAGAAACAGCATTTAAATGTATTTATTTTATTCAAAATACACTCAAAATGAATGCCCCTGGCATGGATATCTTTTATAATAAATTTATAATGCACATATTAAAAAAACGCACCTGCATATCTAAAGCTTTTACCGAATCAAATCTAGATGTAACCTGGCACAATAGCCAGCTAAAAAAGCAAAAATTGATTTATGTTGAACCTAAACTTTTTTTAAACCTCATCACATCACATAACAATGCAGGTTTCTTGACAGGAAAACAAACGCACTTCCTTGAAGTTAAAACATTACTGTGAAGCATTACAATGGTGTTACAAACCCTTTCTGAAAGACTGCTAGCATGCGGGCAAACAACAGAATTTTCTGCTTACAAGAGAAAATCATTATTTTACCTTTATCAGTATCCAGCACTGGTACGTACAGGAGAATTAATCTTTAATTAGTCAAGATGACAAGATGAAGAATGACAATGCAGTATTAGTATTGTTTTAGAAATCATTCAGTCATATTAGCAATTAATCACCACGATAACTTGAAGTTAACTTTGCTGATGGTTGCCGATACACTGGAACTCCCATCTCCGAAATCATCCATCAAATTTAAATGGGCACTATTTTTTAATAAACTGCATATTTGCAATCTAAGCAACGACATCCTCATCTAAAAAGTCTCAAAAGTACATTATGTAGTCCAACAGCAGAAGTATTTGTCAAACTCTAATAAGTTGAGTGTTCCACTTCGCTTTTGTTGAGGGTGAAGTGATACACATGGGTGAAGAGGATAAAACAGTGCTGATACCAGTAGAATTTTGCACAGCTATCAGCCAATCAGATTAAAGAGCCAGACAGAACTGTTGCATAAATATATATTCATGCGCTGTACATACACACCTAATTTTTCTTATTGCATATGTGCATTCGACAGAGCAAAATGATCATAGTTCTATTTTTTCCCCATCTTATTCACTTGGTTTGATAAAAATTCCAAATGTGTTTATGCATGAAATTCTGGCCAAGAAAAGAACTCTCAGGCAGGCAACCTAGATAAACATCCCATGCTACATTTTCCACTGAGTTAAAAGCTGTTGGAAGACACATTGGGACATTTTTTTCTTAAGTAGACAGTTTGTATATCTTTAATGTATCAGATCACTTACATGTATCAGATTTAAACCATGCATTACGTTGCTGTTCCTAACACAGTTACATTCTATAGCTGGCCTTCCGTTTACTTGCCAAAGCCAATTTTTTCTCACTTTTGTGAAATTCTTATTGTTATTTCGAGAGGCTTTATATTTAATGTCTTAAAATACAAATCTATAAAGAATGGTTTAACTACACAAGTCTAACTTCATTGACATTATTGTTTAAATTGGAATGTTTAGGGTAGTTTTAATCACCTTCATGACACTGATAAAGAAATGTCACATCAAGACACAACAGTAAACTATTGACTATACAGGGTAAAGCTTATCAATATTTTAAAAACAAGTTTGAGGTTAAGAGGTTGATTTTTATTGTATATTAAGACAACAAGGAAACTTTACCATTAATTAATAAATTACAAAAAGAGTCATTGTAAAAGTGTTATAAAAATCTATTTATAGAGTGTGACCCCATAAGACTACCAAAGTTAGCAGGGGGAAACTACTGTATTATTAAAACACCTAAACACAATTTCCTTTAAATATTGATACTCATTTAAGCATCAAACCATGATGATACAATAATAAAACCTGTATGAGATCGTCAACTAGCCTACTGTTAAAATGATTTAACATCTTTATTACTAAGCTTGAAACAAGCCACAGCACCTTACAAGAACAACAACACAACCAAGCTTGCGATCATATAAAATGTATATAAAACCAGGGAGAGAAAAAAGCCAACAGATGGACAGCTGGAAAGGTCACTCATAATTTCATTAAACACCGAGTTACAATAGAAAACGCAGTAGCTGAGTTAGTCTACGTGTCGTTAAAGATAAACAAACTAAATAAATAAATAATAATAAAGCAACATAAAATAAATAAAATTAGCCTTTGGCTGCTGTAAGACGGAGGGAACAATATTATTCTCAGTTACGATCCAAGCTACTAAACCACACGATACCCTGAGTTACAGTCTAAAAATATTTTGTGATAATGCAGAAATCACCTAACTTGTGTGGCGAAGCATAGCTGTTACAGCAGCCCCAGTACATGCAGCTGCTGTGTCTTATGTCTCTTCTTTTCAAATGCGTGTGCGCGGCTGCAGATGCGATCTCCTCCATCTACTGATCAATAACTTACTTTTCTCGGGCTTGACTGTCCGACGGCACGCTGCTCTTGCCTTTGGCGTACATGCTGGCACAGACGCGACTGTCCCGCACCTGTCAACCCATCACAACCTCCGGCGAAACAATCTCGTCACCATAGCGACTCAGACAGCTCCTCACTATTGGACGAACCGCGGTGAAAACAGTAGACACACTCCTCTCTCTCTCTCTCTCTCTCTCTCTCTCTCTCTCTCTCTCTCTCTCCGGTATCTGACTGAGCAAACAAACCTGGGTGGCCACGCCCACTCAACCTTTCACAAAACAGTATGTATCTGCAGCCACGCCCTCAGTGAATTTAGAAGAATGGCAAGGACAACCCTGCTTAAAATAAAAATACAACAATTGAAAATTTTGTATTATTCGGTTTTAATGGAAACTGTAATGGTCATATATGGCCCTCTAATGGTATATGTGGCATGCTAAAACTATGGCAAAACAGATTAAAGACCATTAAAATGTACGGTTTGGGGATTCTGATGTTGATGCTGATGGTTTTTAATGATATTTGGAGCGTAAACTTTTACCATTTCTGTTATGGTAGCCTGTATCTATGGTTTCACCAGGGGTGAACAAGATATAATGTAACATTTCACCCTCACAAACACTTAAATGTCTTAACTACTTTTAAGTTTCTAATGTCAAAATGTCCTTTGCCTATGTCGCCAAAAAGGTAAAAGGTAAATTTGGCCCTGAAAGAAACCTAATGCTTGCTGGACAGTGGTCCCCCTTCCCATTGGATCTGGTTTAAATGCTTCGTGCTGCCATCTAGTGGACAATGTCAATTCCAAAAATTATTTATAATTATATTTATAAGAATAATAAGATAATTTATTAAGACCCTGTGGTGGAGGGCAAGGGACCCCTCTGGGGCCCAGACTGCAAGCCCAGAGAGAGAGGCTGGCCCCTGGCAGCTTGCTGGGGTCAGAGACAATTTAGGTGGAGGGCAAGGAGCCTCTAGGGCCCAAACTGCAAGCCCAGGGAGAGTGGCTGGCCCCTGGGCAGCTCCCTTAGGTCAGAGTCCCTGAAGGTGAAGAGCAAGGGGGGCTCTGGGGCCCAAACTGCATGCCCAGGGAGAGAGGCTGGCCCCATGGAGCTCGCTGGGGTAAGAGACCCTGGAGGGCAAGGGGGGCTATGGGGCCCAAAATGCAAGCCAAGGGAGAGTGGCTGGTCCCAGGTCAGCTTACTTGGGTCAGAGAACCTGTAAGTAGAGGGCAAGGGGCCCCTCTGCGGCAGTGACTAGAATCCCAGGGAGAGTGGCTGGCCCCAGGGCAGCTCGCTGGGGTCAGAGATCCTGGGGGTGGAGGGCACAGCATTCTCCGGGGCCCAAACTGCAAGCCCAGGCAGAGTGGCTGGCCCCTGGGCAGCTCCCTGGGGTCAGAGACCCTGGCGGTGGAGAGCAAGTGACCCCTATGGGGCCCAGACTGCAATCCCAGGGAAACTGGCTGGCCCCTGGGCAGCTCTCTGGGGTCAGAGACCCAGGAGGTGGAGTGCAAGGGGCCCTCTGGTGAACATGCTGTAAGCTTAGGGAGAAAGGCTGGCCCCTAAGTAGCTTCCTGGGGTCAGAAACCCTGGAGGTGGAGTGCAAGGGGGGCTCTGGGGCCCAAACTGCATGCCCAGGGAAAGAGGCTGGCCCCATGGAGCTTGCTGGGGTAAGAGACCCTGGAGGGCAAGGGGGGCTCTGGGGCCCAAAGTGCAAGCCAAGGGAGAGTGTCTGGTCCCAGGTCAGCTCACTGGGGTCAGAGAACCTGTAAGTATAGGGCAAGGGGCCGCCCCTCTGCGGCAGTGACTGTAATCCCAGGGAGAGTGGCTGGCCCCAGGGCAGCTCGCTGGGGTCAGAGATCCTTGGGGTGGAGGCAACAGGGTTTTCTGGGGCCCAAACTGCAAGCCGAGGCAGAGTGTCTGGCCCTTGGCCAGCTCCCTGGGGTCAGTGACCCTGCAGGTGGAGTGCAAGGGGGCAACTGAGGCCCAAACTGCAAGCCCAGGGAGAGTGGCAGGCCCCTGGGCAGCTTCCTGGGGTCTGAGAGCCTAGCAGTGGAAGGCACAGGGGCCTCTGGGGCACAGACTTCAAGCCCAGGGATAGTTGCAGGCCCCTGGGCCGCTCCCTGGAGTCAGAGACCCTGGCCGTGGAGGGCAAGGGACCCCTCTGGGGCCCTGAATGCAAGCCCTGGGAGAAAAAATGGTCTCTGGGCAGCTCGCTGGGGTCAGAGACCCTGGCAGTGGAGAGCAAGGGACCTCTTTGGGGCCCAGACTGCAATCCCAGGTAAGCTGGATGGCCCCTGGGCAGCTGTCTCTGTCAGAAACCCAGTAGGTGGAGGGCAAGGGACCCCTTTGGGGCCTAAACTGCAAGCCCAGGGAGAGTGGCTGGTCCCAGGGTAGCTCGCTAGTGTCAGAGGCCCTGGAGGTGAAGGGCAAGTGACCCCTCTGGGGCCCAGACTGGAAGCCTAGGGATGAAGGATGGTCTCTGGGCAGCTCGCTGGGGTCAGAGACCCTGGCGGTGGA
>CAIGQZ010032551.1:2505619-2525289 GCA_903798205.1 Danio tinwini | reverse complement strand
GACTGCATTTTAATTCAGTGTTATTATATTATGAAATTATTTGTAACTTATTAATTAAAAAGTAGTACAGATATCAAAGTAAAACCACTCAGTAGGTGACAGCAGAGCACTGTCTTAGTTCATTCAAATGAAGAAACTGAACAAAACTTTAATAGATTAGTAAATAATAAATGATAAAACTGATTGCATTTATAGATGAAATACTTACCAGGTAATATGAGAAGATTTAACAAAGGATTTTACTCATGAAGTAAATATTTACATATAACAGATAATATACATTTATATTCATAGCAGCATCAAAGTAAAAATAAATCCATTATTTGATTAAATAAACAGATTTAATAAGTGAAAAAGTTACAAACATATACTTCCCTTGATAAACAAAAGCTTATTCCTGCTCTAAATAAATAAATAATTTTCAAACTCAAAGCAGTGCAGTATTGAAAGAAAAACATTTGGACACATGCCCAATACTTTTAATAGTCTTAAGTCACAACATGTAATGTTAACCTTTTCAGTTGTAAATTTTCCAGAGAACTATCCCATTCATTCAAAGGCAAATCGGAACTTAAAATGAAAGTGAACTAAAAACCCTGCATTGCTGAAAGGCAGAAGTGAAGTGACATCTAATATAATTGTCATAATATTTTTAGAAGAAATATCATTATGAAGTTCACATAACTGTTTTCTTTACCGATTATATTCAGAATTTATTCATTTACATAATTAACATATAAAACACTCAGCAAGAATACCCACTTTTGTGTATTTTTTGTGTTTATTAATAATAAAAACAATATTTAAGAAGTTGTAAATACATTTCCTGTTTACTGTCGCCATGTAGTGGGGATCGACGTTTCCGCTAACCAATAAAATTACAGGTGGGCGTGGCTGAATGTGCAGTCCCGCCCCAGATGCTGCCCCGCCCCAATCTGGGCTGCAGACAGGGGCTTCTCCATAAAAGAGCAAATTTCTATTGAGCCCACTGTTAAAATGGCCAACTTTAGCAGAAAAAAAAGTGTTTACAGCCTGGTACAAAGACGATTTTGGTTCATATAGCTAATATTACCTTTCGTGACAACTGTGAGGGGGGTGATATTTTTTTTAAATTCATCCATTTCCTTTACATTAGGTTAAATTATTGATCTCGGCATATTCATTGTATTTTTGTGTTGTTTTATGTGGCTTTACACAGTCAGTTGCCTTTTGGAATTATTTCTTGCAATTATCAGATAATATGGCATGCTGTGTGCACTTAATTGTGCTTACAAACCATTCATATGGCCTCCGTTTTCCAGGTGAGTGAAATGATATACTTATACCATCTCTATAAATGTATTTGTTTTATTTAAGATCATTTATCATTTTTAATGTTCTTTAGACCTGTAATGCACTCCAGAATCTGACAGATTTATTAGCTGTAGGCTCTAGAACAGTCATCTGAAGCGTTGCCATACAGTATTCTGCCTGGATTTCATCAATAGCCCTGCATTTACTAACACAGACTATATCTGAAGTGTTTGGAAGTAATTTGCACTTTACTTCTGTTGAAAAACGTCATAAGAACCATGCTTATAGTGGCTAAATGTGTAATACATTGAGCCACTAAGCATTGTGCTTATGACGTTGCTTATGAAACAGTGTTTTTAAAAGTCTAAACACTTTATTGATATAGTGTACAACCAAGCACATGTGGTCAGAACACAAAGGAGTCACAGGTATAAAGTATTAAGTGTTTCTCATGCGTCTGTAGCTCCGCTCATGCTCCACCTCTTTGCCCTTGTATGGTATGCCCCGGTTGGTGCGATGACACGGTAACAAAACGGCGACGGTTGGCCACGCCTACTGGTAGCTTCTTTTGGGTCCTTCATAAACCTATGGGTGACGTCACGGATACTGCGTCCATATCTTTTACAGTCTATGGTTTTGAGGCAATCGATCATGAATCCGGTTTGAATCCAGCATCTGATGAACACGTTCTTCTTTTTCCCCCATTTCATATCAGATTGGAAATACATTCATTTTAAATAGAAAGGAAATGTTTTTGTTTAAAAATTTAAATAAAGTATATAAAATATATAAAACGAGTCACAAGGTATTTAATAAGGATAATAATAATAATAAATATTTTATAAACAGTTATTTTCCACCTGGTGTTAAATGTTAGCGACATCCTAATGTAATTAATCTGTATTTACAATGTTCGTCTTCCTGCTTCACCCATATTCTCTGACATCATGGAGAGAAAGAGACAGAGAGAGAGAGAGAGAGACGAGAAAAAGCCCCTCAAGATGAGAGAGACAGGAGAGAACTGGTACAGTGTGTGTGATTTTGGATACTTTCAGCTTTATAATCAAGTGCTTTTTGCCTACTCTTCTTCATCTTGAGGGAGACAGTAGGAATCATTAATCAGTGTGTGTATTATGGAGGACTCAGATTCATATAGCTGGATTGGAGAGGTGTTATATCCAAATCTTATGCATTATAAGTTTGTAGAAGTTATACATTAAAAATGCCCTTAAATATAAATGTTTAGTACTGTTTCAGTGAACTTGAACAAGTATATTAAAAACCATTCATTTTCACTAATTATATTAGTATTTTCTTTATCAAAGTGTGCTTTAAATGCTTTTAAAATCAGGTAAATCTTTGTAGACTATAAATATATGTACTATGTCATTTATTTATAAAATGTGGGCAAAACATTATAGATTAACTTTATTTAAAAAAATATTATATTAATCTTATTTTTTAATTCACCTATAGGGGTGCGGCCCTACAAGACATTGTGCCCAGGGGCCTCTGAATTCTTAATCCGGGCCTGGTTCTTATATACATATTATTCCAAATAACACATTTTATTACAAGTCTGCATTCGCAGTGAAAATTTGTGAATACAGCCTTTTCACATGATGTCACGCGGTTTCCGGTTTCACTCCACACTGCTACTTCCGCCTACACAGAACTCCCCATGGAGAACTTACCCAGTCAGCTGTATATTACAGATACGGTTAGATTATGACTACGGCTGTTTTTTGTTGTCTGCATTCATGGTGAGATATCTGACATAAAAAAAACTTACAGATCAGCCAGATTCTCGTTTGAACTGAGAAAATGGGACTTTAAAGGGGTGGTCCAGTGTATTTTTAAGGCTTGGTTGTGTTTATAAGATACACAGCAATGTGTGCTCATGCTTCATTTGTAAAAAAAAAAAAAAGGTTATTTTTAATAGATCTTACTTTGATGATATACTGCTACTCAGCTAACATGGTAATGACTGTCATATTTCCTAGTTCCTCTGTAAGGCTTGCCTTCAAGAGGCTCTGAATGGTCAGCTAACATAATGTGATATGATTTGCAGATCAGCTACACATCACCAGGAAGCATCTCTTTTATAACATTACAGCACATCTGGTCACGCCCCTTCACTGCGCTGGGTGTATGCACATAACCTGAAGGGTTTATGACTTCATTAATCCGGATGTATTTTTTTGTAGTCCCCAAACTTTGTTCACTGTAGTGCTGTAGGCTTTGCTAAGCTAACTCTGTAAAAGCCAATGTCTCCCTTTGCATTGAACTTTAAGCGTCTTACATTCAGAGATGTTGTTTATGTTCACACAGCTACATTACACATCAACTAAAGTTTCAAATATGATATCGTAGTGGACCACCCCTTTAAACTGAGTTTATTGCTTTGTGTTGCTTACTGCAGATGAAGTTGGTATGTACTTGTCAGCATTTGTGAAATAAAGATTTGTCAAATAAAGATTAAATGGGTGCTGAACATTTTATGCAAATTTATTTTTATAAATATTTTTGTGTCCTGAAGAATAAAAAAAAAAAACTGTGGCTGTTTTACTGTGGTTGTTTACGGTGGACAGCTGATTCACTAACCCATTCATAATTCTATTGCTCAGTTTTCTGCCATTTTTTTCTATATAGATATTTCATTTGTGAACATAAAACTTTTATGTCTATTTAATATTCATATTAAATGAAAAAGAATAACAATGTTTTATGTGAATTAATAATCAAAGAAAATTATTATCAAAATGTATAGTTGCAAAAATAACACCAAGAAGTGTGCATTTGAATTCAGTATTATTAGATTATGAAATTATTTGTAACATTATTAGTTAAAAGGTAATACTAATATATCAAATTAAATCCACCCAGTAGGTGGTGGTAGGACACTGTCTTAGTTCATTCTAATGAAGGAACTAAGCAAAACATTAATAGATCAGTAAATAATAAATGATGGAACTGATTGCATTTATTGACGTCATACTGACAAGGTATATGTGAAGATTTAATAAAGAATTTTACTCATGCTAGAACATTACATATAACATTTGATAATGTCAATTTATGTTCATATAGCAGCATCAAAGTAAAAATAAATCCATTATTGATTAAATAAAATAAAACTTAATTTAACAAACTTAATTGATGAGTGAAAAGGTTGCAAACATATACTTTGCTTGATAAAACAATAACGTTTTATTCTTAAAATCATTTTCAAACTCAGAAAGCACTTCAGTATTGCAAGAGAAACATTTGGACACATGCCCAGTACTGTAATAGTCTTAAATCACAACCTGCAATGTTAACATTTTCAGTTGTAAATTTTACACACTGTCAGTGTAACCCAACAACTACGCCACACCCACAGCTGGAAGTGCTTTACTTACGGGTTGTTTCCTGTGCAGCGCCTCAAAGCATTCCATTCTGCTCAGATAGACGCCAGAAACTGTTAAAACTGGCATCAGGAGGCACGATGTCGCTCACTGTCAAAAACATTTCTGTCATTTACAATCCTATTAATCAGAACAATACTTTCACCAGCGGGGATTTTATATCGGGACAAGTCATTCTGGAAGTGGTGAAAGACACTCAAATGCAGTCGCTGAGTGTGAAAATTAAAGGGAAGGCAAATGTTTGCTGGTCAGAGCGACACGGTAAAACCACGGTTGTTTATTCGGATAAAGAGAAGTTTTATTCGGTGGAGAGGTTTTTCGTTCAGACCGACACAAAGCATGGTAGGTGTCTGCTCTACTGTTTAGTTTTTGCAACATTTGAAGCAACGTCGATTTATAAAAACCGCTTTACCCTGTGCTTGTAACTTGATCTTTTTAGCCAATGACCATGAAATGCTGAAAGATCCATCCGGACAGCCTTGTAAGTCTTTCTTTTTTCTTTTTCAAAATTGATATATTACAGATAAATAACTCAAAAATATCTTTGAAAAAAATATATGCATATTTTAATTTTTACTTTATTTTCGACTTGTTAGACCCTTCGGTCGTAGGACCAGGCCGTCATGTTTACCCTTTCACCTTTCAGTTGCCCTTACAGTAAGTCTTTTAAGAGGACCAAATACATAAATGCATAACTAATAATTCAGTATTTGTATTCATGTTGTGTTCAGATTTGCAGAGACTAAAATGAATACAAATAAATAGATAAATATCCCAAATGTTTAGTAGTGCTGAGTAAGGTTTTTTCTTTCACATTGAACTCATATAGGTAAACAAACCTTCATAACTAAACCATGTGTCGTGTTTATTTATACTATTATAGCCTTTATTTATGATTTTATAAATCTAAGCTACGATTTTAAAGAATTCTAACACGTGAGACTTTCATGCTGTTCTTTTACAGGCACTTTCCTTCAACCTACAAGGGTTCAGTTGGAAAGGTTCTCTACACTTTGGAGACAAAACTATCCAGATCAATGCGTATGTCTAGCAAAGCCAAAGCAGAGTTTAACTATGTTCCCAGTCCTGTTGTTACTAATCCTGAACTAATGGTAAGACTAAAATGTCATGTACTGTCTTTCTAATCTACAGTATACCATACATCTCCCTCTGCCTTATTGAGCATCAGTTGCCTAAGAAGTAATGTTTATACTTGTTTAGGCTCCTCAGTATGGATCCAAAGATAAACAAATGAATTTCTTCACCTCTGGGAGTGTCTCTATGAACATAAGCACTGAGAAAATGGCATACTATCTTGGTAAAATATTTTTTTTTTATGTTTGTTTTAGTTTATGTTTGTTGTGAATTAGTTCAAAGTAGATAGGAACACTTTTTCACACAGTTATTCACGTGTTAAAAAAAATATTTTTATTTGATTTAATATTGATTTTTCTGTATATTTGAAACAAGATGAAACGTGTTTGAAATGCATGTGAAACTGTGGACATGAAACTTATTCAAGTTTGATCTTCATGCTTACTCTGTCAGCACTCTTGTGTAGAAAAGATTAAGATGTTGAATGTGGCCTTTTCAGATATTGTGCTTCTATTGTTTAATAATTGGTAAGGAAGCTACACATTTCAGGCTTGAAATCAACCAGAAAGCCCACTTCCACCACCAGCCCACACACAACTTGCAAAACTGGTTTATACTTCTTGTTTATGCTTGTCACTTTAAGTAATCCATCATAGACTTGTGACAAAATTTATAAACATTACAGAGATTGAATTACATTTATGCATATTGACATAGTTAGTTTGATTTACCCAATTGGCAAATGTTTCTGGTCCTGGAGAAACATTCCAATCAGATTTAAGGGATACGTTTGTAATTTATGTCTAGGCTAAAGTTTAGGCTTATAGTTAAGGTTATGTTCTTCAATGCATTTTAATCCAGCTATTAATCCCCCCTGATTTTAGAAATAATTTACAGTTTGGTTTAGGTGTAGGGAATAATTATGGATCATGTTTTCTCACAGGAATGATGTTCGATTAACACAGAATCACATCCACCACATACAGTTCACAGAACAGTCTTTATTTGTATATCTTACTGTACATAATTCTGAATAACTGAATGACAATTTTGTCAAAATGTCAGACAGAAACATAGTTTCCAGTGATATTTCATGATTTGTTTTTTTTTTTAAGTAATGATCTAATAACCTAATTGCTGTGTTTCTGCAGGAGAAGGTTTAAAAGTTTTGGCTGAAGTTCAAAACAATTCCTCTCGTACAATCAAGCCTAAGTACTGCCTCTATGAAAAACACAGTTTTTTTGCCAGAGGAAAGAGAAGACTTCACACACATGACCTTTTTAAAGAGGTGGGGGAATCCATTGAGCCAAACTCAAAGAAAACCATCACCACAGTGCTGTCCATTCCTCCCAGCCTTACAGTCTCAATTCTAAACTGTAGGATCCTCAAGGTTGAGTACAGACTCAGGGTGAGTTACAGCATCTAAAGTAGGAGTGCCAAAACTCTGTCCTGGAGAGCTGGTGTCCTGCAAAGTTTAGTTCTAACTCCAATCAGACACACCTGGGCTAGCTAATCAAGCTCTTACTTGGCTTTCTAGAAAGATCTGTGCAGGTGTGTTGGAGCAAAAATCTGCAGGACACCGGCCCTCTGGGAGTTTGGACACCCCTGATCTAAAGCAAACGGTGTATTTTACTTCATACAGTGGTGCACACACCGATTAAAATCTTACTTGAAGTGGTTTATGCCAGTTAAAAATTTTGTCTGTCTTGAGAAGGCGCTGATGCCACTCCACTGTCAAGTGTGGCGTCAAAGTACCATTAAAGCCTTGCCGGCAGAGATATTTCACGATTAGCCAGATTCACTGTATCACAATGATCACGTGTGTTTCAGGTTTATTTGACAACTTCAGTCCCACTTAGTGTTCATTTTGTCAAAAAAAAAAGTTTGTTGCCTATAGCTTGATAACAACCTTGACAGGTCCTCTATGCTAGTAACATGACTGAGTACTATGAATGCATGCACTCTGATTCACTCATCTAATGAATGAACCACATTATTGCTGACAAAAAAGATGAGACTATAATATTGTCAAAAACATAACAAACCACCATTAATAGATATAATCTGCATCATTGCGCTGTTATTTAATTAAATGAGTGGATCGGAGCGCACCGCTTCATTAATGTTACTCTCACAGCAGACCTGTCAAGTTTCTGTTTATAAAGACATTTTTTTGACATTAATACTGCTCCTATGGGCTAAATGCACACAGACTTTTGTGGACTGTCTTTCTATTACAAAACTGTCACGTTTAAGATCTGATTTCTTTAAAAAGCAGCGATCTTCACTGCCTGTTAGATATACGACATGAAGTGGGTCTCAGATCAGACAAGAAGAACTGCATTAAAGTCCATTTCCCCCAGCCATGTCTTTAAAATATGACAGTTTATTTTACTCCAGTATTTTCAATGGAATTTCTGCGCTAGCCTGTTGCTACTGACTGAGCTAGTGGTTACAACGGTCTTTCATCTTGTTTTATGCTTGAACAATGTATGTTAAGGCTTTTTTTGAATGTTTTGTGATTACATTACAACATCAATGCTGTAAAAACAACCTTGTTAAATTGAAAATAGTCACATTAAGCTTTCATCAGAAGTTTATCATTGAACCCATTCTCATATACTGTCTTTCATATCAAAACAATGAACTTTTCATGTCATCTCCATCCCGTAAAGCATATTAATCAAGATACTACATACATTGGTTCTTCATTACTTTGTTAATTAGTTAACTAAGTTAATTAGTTTATTAGTTATGTACATATTGTTGATTCATTTTGGACCTTTTTCAAACAGATGCTATACTGTATTCAGCTTCATAACTGTTACAACCCCTGGTCAGTCTTGGGAGTGAGGATTTGGTTAAAACAAACACTCAATGAAAAATGTACTCAAAGTAATGACCACAAACAATCAAAACCAAAACAATCTTACTAATATCAAATCCCCTCTAATCTAGTCTAATGAACACAATGAAAATTACATATGAAAAATAAGTCTTCAATGTCCAAAGATGTCTTGCTCTTGCCTAAAATATATTATACACTTAACCAAAAATACAAGAGTTGGCACTCAGCACCTTCCCTAGTGTATTTCTAGACGGTTAAAACTCCTACGTGGTGCATTGTTGAAATGTTTGTCACATGATCTACTTACCAGTCTTTTTACCAAACCTCTGTGGAGAAACAGAAAACGGAATGAATGGTTTAATGGTTGAATGGTTAAACCACACTGGTAAAAACAGACAGTGACTACATCAAAATGACAATACGACTATTAGAACAAGCAATTAAAGAGCACAGAAACGACAATCAAACAAAGCCATAAAATGTTAACTTAACTTTTGGCAGATAAGGCTCATAATGAAAGCTAGAGCGAGGCAATTGGCTGACATTGGAACCTTGTTGCAGCATAGGAACCAATCAGGATGAGCCAAAGACCAGATTGGTTGAAGTAAGCTTCATTGAACCAGCCAATCAGGGACAGAAGTAGACAAAACAAGAAAGTGAACTTGAGTGGTGGAAAGAAAAAAAACAATAAGACACCTCATAAAAACATAAATAATCCATACCTACTGGCACATAACTATTACTTATTTAGATAATTATTTTTAATGAATAACTCAAATATCAGTCTATTAAATATTTAATATATAATGTGTTAAATATAATGAATTGAATATAATGTGTCATCATTGTTCGTTGATCACACCATGTGGTCTGTTATGACTGCAGAAAATTACAAGAGCCTGAAGTGTCCGACTTGTTTTTACCTTTGCAACTTGACTGTACTTCGCTCACCTCATTGACTGCCGTCTGCAGCTGTGGTTCAAATCGAGCAAACCTAAAAACAGTCGCTCGTTGTAATGATGTAAACTGTGTGATTGAGTTGTATTCAAAGCTGGATCTTGATGTGATTACAGTCTTTTAAAACAAGGCTCAAACAGAGATATGCTTATGTCTGTGAAGTCTCAGTCAAATAATTGGTTTGTCATTTGTGTCTAGGTTTACCTGGATGTGAAATATGCATCAGATCCAGAGATTAAATTCCCAATAGTGGTTCTTCCTCTTCAGCCTGTATCAGGTGCAAATGGCGCTACACATAGTGACTTTGGAATTTGGAATCAGCCACCACCAGGCATTGCAGGTCCCAACCCGCCTCCTACAGCTCCATCAGTCCAACCACAAAATATGGCTGGACCACCTGGCCAGTTTAGTGCACCTGGTAATTATGGACCTCCTGTTGGTCAGTTTCCATCTCCTGGTTACCCTGGACCTCCTTTGAGTCAGGGTGGTCCACCTAGTTACCCTGGACCTCCTCTGGGTCAGTTTGGGGCTCCTGCTTTCCCTGCTCCTCCAGGTCAGTTTGCTCCCTCTTATTACAGTGAAGCTCCAGGCCAGTTTGGTCCTTCAGTTACACATCAGTCAAGCACACCAGCTCCACCTCCATATCAGGAATATAAGTTTTACCCACAACTGCCAGATCAGCCAGAAAAGTCTTGACAAAATGTTTTTGGAATCACTTTATTGGCTCCTATTATTGTTGTGTTGTTTAATAAAGCTGTAGTTTGGGGACCATTTCTCACTTTTAATGAACCATTAACTATGACTGACTTATTTGCTGAACATCTGCTTTGGTGCTTATTTACAATCAGATTTTATTAAATTTAGGCATGGGGTAGAATTACAGGATCTCAGATGTGGTTATGAAGAAATAAGGCATCAATAAAGTGCTAATAAACAGCCAATGTACTAGTAATATGCATTCTAATAATCAACAAAGAGCTGAGAGTTGGTCCCTGAACGAAAAAAGAAATGACTGTATTGTATCTACAATGACCTATGTTATTTTTTGTAAGTTAGTAGTGTACTCTTAATGATTAAACAAATAAACAGATCAAACAGTTTTTATTTTATTTTTTATGCTAAACCATCTCTGTGGTGCTACATGCTGCATTACATATAGTATTATAAAACGGCTATAATTGTATTGAAGTAAATGCAGTACTAATCTTCAGTAGAGTTTCTTGCCATGTACTTTTTGCAGGGAAAGTATGCTAACCCTTACAGTGAAAGTTTGCATAAATTGTTTAAGTGTGCTTAAAGGGATAGTTCAACCAAAAATTATTTTATTATTTACTCCTCCTTCACTTGTTCCAAACTTTGACTTTCTTTCTTCTGTCAAACACAAAAGAAGATATTTTCAAGAAAGCTGGAAACATTTAACCTAGTGATTTGAAACCACTTGAGGGTGAGTAAATTTAAATTGTTTGGTTGAACAATCCCTTTAACATAGAAAAATGTTTTGTATTGAATAATGTGACTGTATACTGCATGTTGACTGAAAAATGTATTCCGGGTATTTTATTTAGAAGTAAAATGAAATCCGTTTTATTTACAAGTACTATAGGATCAGCCTTGTGGGAAAAAAAGGAAAATTGAAGTTTGAGTAGATAAATACACAAGCTTGTTAGATAAGTATACACAGATGTTGTTTGTATTAAAGTCACATTTTAATAGGCTACTCTTTAAAGCTACACATTATAATGTAACCTTAGGTTCTTTAACAAGTAAAAACTTAAAAATCTTGAAGAGAACCATTGCTTTGGTTACTTTAGTTGTGCTTCCCCTCACTTCTTTGGTTTGTGGATGTATGTGCTTTGTGAAACCAGTACAATCTATATAAATATATTTTCAATTTTTTTATGCTCTTATAAAATGTAAACAAATTGAAAACACTAATCCATTTTCAAATAAATATATCAGAAGTTTAACCAATATGTTCATTGTGTCAAATAACTTTCAACTTCTGCTACTCCCATACTGTACAGTACACACTCACCAGAAAAGTTGTGGCTACATGTATATGAAGTGTGTTTTAATATATTTAACTTTTTCTTCAGTAGAACAGTAAAGAAGATTTTTAGTTGAAACTGTGGTTCTTTCAGAAAATGCAAGTCAACAAAATAAATGTGGCACTCGATTATTCATTGTACTCCTGAGAATACAATATGTCTGTGCAATAAAACTAAAGATCATTAATGAATTATTTTATTTGTTAAGTTACACCTTTTTATAACAAGTTACAGCATCCATTGTAAGCACAAGTATGAACCAATACAAAACACATCCTTCCTCAGAGTAAACAAACAGCATAAGGTAATGTGTAAGGTTGTGTCTGCATATACGGCATTATGCAACAAGACACTCGTGCTCCAGACAGTTGTGAAAGCATTCAGGGCTATTTGCCAAGGCTGAATAAATGCTCAGTTTCTCACTCATTTCAATAGTATCTGGATGCAGACTTGCATATGCAAGCTGAGATACGCAGTCTCAGCCATGCAATGTCAGACACAATTCACTCAATGGAGCTAGTGATGTCAAGGTGAGAGTTAGGGGTGTGTGCGTCAAAAGCATTGCATGCAGCTTAGCTTGCAGCTGCACCTGCTCTGCATCTAGACTATTTTCATTCACTTCAGGGTTTTGCTACAGTGGACTGGACTGCCATGTTCAGTTTCTTGCATATGGTTCACTTTAGAAGGCCTCAGTGTAGCAAAAGCCACAGGTATACATTTTAATATATGGTATGTAAATTATGTCTCAAAGCACCCAAAGTCATTCTTAAGCATGTTTAAGTTAATTTAATGTTGCATTTTGAAAACGCATAACAGCAATAATCAAAGACTTAAGTGGACACAATAACAAAACTGAAGCATTTTGTTATTTTTTCTTCTTTTTTTCAAAAAGTCATTCCACATTCCATAGAATGCCATTCCTGGTTATTCCAATCTTTTATACAATCTTTGACTCTGACTTTTTTGTTTTTTTTTTGTTTCAAGTGTCTGGGATGAAAGCTGTGGGAATGGTTATGTGTCAATCATTTGTACGGAATAAGAAAAGTATGTAAATTTTTTTGAAGATTATTTATGTACATGTTAAGTGAATAATGTTTATGGCTAAACAATGTGTTTGCATAATAAAAAGACAGATTTTTATTTAAGTGTACACAACACCCCCCCCCCCCCCCACACACACACACACACACACACACACACACACACACATATACAGAGCATTCGGAAGGTATTCATAGCGCTTCACTTTTTCCACATTTTTTTGTGTTACAGTCTTATTCCAAAATGGATTCAATTAATTTATTTCCTCAAAATACTAGACACAATACCCCATAATGACAATGTGAAAAAAAGAGTAAAATTGTTGCAAATTTATTATAAATAAAAAACCTGAAAAATCACATGTACATAAGTGTTCACAGCCGTTACTCAATACTTTGTGACGATGTACAGCCATTTTCAGATCTCTCCAAAAGATGTTGAATAGGATTTAGGTCTGGGCTCTGGCTAGGCCACTCAAAGACATTCACAACGTTTTTGGGAAGCCACTTTATTGATAAATTTGCGGTGTGCTTTGGGTCATTGTCCTGCTGGAAGATGAACCGTCGCCCCAGTCTGAGGTTTAGAGCACTCTGAAGCAGGTTTTCATTCAGGATGTCTCTGTACATTGCTGCATTCATCTTTCCCTCTATCCTGACTAGTCTTCCAGTTCCTGCTGCTGAAAATCATCCCCACAGCATGATGCTGCCACCACCATGATTCACTGTAGGGATGGTATTAGCCTGGTGATAAGCAGTGCCTGGTTTTCCCCAAACGTAATGCCTGGCATTACCTCCAAAGAGTTAAATTTTAGTCTCATAAGACCAGAGAATTTTGTTTCTTATGCTCTGAGAGTCCTTCAGATGCCTTTTGGCAAATTCCAGGCGGGGAGTGGCTTCCATCTGGCCACTTTACTACACAGGCCTGATTAGTGGATTGCTGCACACATGGTTGTCCTCTGTAAGGTTCTCCTCTCTCCACAGAAGAATGCTGGAGTTCAGACTGAGTAACCATCGGGTTATTGCTCATTGTACCTCCCTGACTAAATCCCTTCTTCCCCAATCACTCAGCTTAGATGGCCGGCCAGCTCTAGGAAGAGTCCTGATGGTTCCAAACATCTTCCACTTACGGATGATGGAGGCCACTGTACTCATTGGAACTTTCAGAGCAGCCGAAATTTTTCTGTAACCTTCCCCAGTCTTGTGCCCTGAGACAATCCTGTCTCAGAGGTCCACAGACAATTCCTTTGTCTTTATGCACGGTTTGTGATTTGACATGCACTGTCAACAGACTGTACCTGAGCTCAATTTAGAGCTTCACGGTAAAGGCTGTGAATACTTATGTACATGTGATTTTTCAGTTTTTTTTGAACAATTTCAAAAACTTTTTTCACATTGTCATTATGGGCTATTGTGTGTAGAATTTTAAGGAAATAAATGAATTTAATCAATTTTGGAATAAGGCTGTAACATAAAAATGTGGGAAAAGTGAAGCACTATAAATACTTTACAGATGCTCTGTATCTTATCATTAAAAATAATTACTCCTACCCCAGTATTACTTAATTTTTTTTTTTTTAGGAATTTAGGAAATGTATGGTTACGCTATGCTAACAAAAGTCATTTCATTTTCATGACCCAGCAACCTTCAACACTTTGAAGGCAAAAGTTTCCTGATCAATTTTTATGTCTTGCAAAGTCAATGCAGAGTTTCACCATCTTAATAGAAACACTAAAACTAAAATCCAATGTACAGTGCCTATATTAAATATTTATCTACAATGTTTTGACATTCAGTCATCCTCTTTTGTCTTGCTTTGGCGCCTCAGTATGGAACCAAAGATAAAGAGGTGAAATTATTCACCTTATCAAAAACACTGACAAAACGGGATACTACATTGTTAACACTGCATTTATTATTATTATTAAAACACATTAGCATTGCTGATGTTCCCTCATCATTCACTATTCTTCTACTGTTGTGTCAAAAAAAGACAAAGCTTGTCCATTTCAGACAAAACCATCAGTAAAACAAAACACAGGATCAAATTTCAAGTCACAACAATAAACAAATACAGCAGTGTTGAACTGCAGACATTTCGTGTAATTACAGTACATTTTATGTTTAGCAAACACACATTGTTATGCCTTATTGGTGGCCTGTTTCTCTATGTTTTGTCAATGTTTTTTTTTTTTTTTTCCCCATGTCCTGCTTTTCCTGGTTGCCCTGCCTTAGGACGTGCCACCAGAGTGTGCTGTGTTAGAGCCCGGATGAGCCCCCAATTTATGTCATGGCCCAGAAGCCAAGGGCTGGCATTAGAACATAATGAAAAGTAATTATAAACAGCTTAACTAATTAAAGTTTGTTGACCTTCAGGTTCTTTTTTTGCAAGACAAATCAAGAAAAAACAGTTTTGTATGAAAGAAAGCAAAGAATAAGAGCACATGAACAGCTTCAGGACTGAGCAAGGCCAAAATACTAAAGAAAACATGGCAGACTCCACTTCAAAAATAAATAGCAAACAGAATCAAAAAATAGAATCAAAATAAACAAACAAAAAATGACAAACACTTCACTTACTCTGATTAGACTTCTATCAAATTGAAAACTGAAGTAATATTTTGGTTTTGGGGGTCTCCAACAACAGTCTGATATGCATGCAAAGTCAAAAAGCATATAATATGCATTTATTTTTACATAATTATCCCAAAAACTCCCATATGATTCGTTCAGCGATTCATTTGTTCCCAAACCCCTCCTTAGCGTGATGCTAATCTGCGCTGATTGGTCCAATGACCCAGTCTGTTGCGATTGGTCGACTGCGTTCAGCGTGAGACAGAGAGACATGCCCACCAGGGCTTATCAACATTGTAGTCAGTAGTCAGAGTGCAGAATGTATGTGTGAGCCCAATGCAGGAGTGCATTAAAGCAATGCAGTTAAACACCAGCATATTGGTCTATTGTTAACCATAAAAAACAATGACACACCTTTTACACACATATTAATCCACACAATTGCAAAAGCTGAACTATTTTAAAACTTGACAGCCGTACATGTGTAGGAACAGCTGACGGTGGCCTTAGCAACGACAAACAACAGTGGATTGCAAGCTCACAAATGCATTTAAGTCAGTAAAAAAAGCGGCACGCATCACATTTTCATCTTGGATTTAGCCGCGATATATAAAAAATGAACCAAATACAGTAAAAGCAGCATGGAGCGGTTACAAGTAACAAAATACAATTAAATACATAATTGGCAAGCTAGAGAAAACAAGGAGGCAACCATTTTAATCACACTTAAGTTACTTACACTTGTGAAATGGAGGAAGAAACCAATTCACTGTATACTGTAAATTCCTGTCAAGCGGGATCTGCTACAGTGCTTTTCTTTCTCTTTTACATTCTACAGTGTTTGTGGGCGATTCGTTACCCCGACGATTCATTTAAACCACTCTGAGTCGACTCTTTTATAGATGAATTAATAGTTTTAAACATGGTGCACTTTCAGATTTAAGCCTTAGCTGAATATTTAACTTTACTTAGAGCTGTGTTACACCCTGCATGGACGGTCATTTTCAAAAAACCCATAATAGAGGCTCTTAAATATCATTCTTTTTCTCAAATGACTGATATAAGTGAAATGTGTGTTTTTGTATTTTTATTATATCTTTTTTGTCTATTGGCTTCAAAACCCTTTAATGGTTGAGGATTGGTCAAATGTTTAGTCATGTTTGCTCTGGTATCGGCTGCCGAGGTCACAGTCACACAGTCTTCTCTATAAAATGAGTGATTAGTACTTGATAGCTTTTGAGTTATGCAATATTTGACGTCTGAAACATTTTTCAAACTGCAAAAGCTGAAGTTTAGTTTAAAGTTCAACACATTAAGTCTTGAGATTAGATTTAACTGAAAATGATCTTTGTTATTGGCTCCTCTATGAAGACATATATAAAACTATACAAAAACCTATTTTAAAATTACAAAACTTTTTGTTGGTCCTTTGAAGGTGAGCAGACACACTCAGTTTTGGCCAATCCCATGTTAATCTTAAGTACCTATAGAATACTACTGCATACTTCATGTCACCAAATAGTCTTTAATTTTATAGGATTTATAAAAGTAAGGTACAGCTTTACGATTTTTTTCTGAAAAAAGCAGAGCTAATGGAGGCAAGTGCAGGTAATACAAGCTAACCAACGTTTTGTGTTGGGTAAAAAATATATATATCTTACTCGGTGTATATTATATAAGCTAATTTAAAAATTAAATAAACTTCCAAAAGTAGCCTATACCTAATAAATAAATTTGACATGGAAAAGGGATTAGGCATGCTTACAGATGAAATGGTGTCTATTTTTATTGACAGTATGATGTGCGAATTATAAAATCAAGTAAAACACTACCAATTTCAGTCACTGATGAATAGTAGGCTATAACACGACAGTTACATCAAGAACTGCTGTCACACAGGAGGAACATCCAGCTGTTACTGGTGCGATTTTGTAATGGAGGCCAGTGACTGCTGTGTGAGTGCTGTGCTGAAATGTGTCCTGACATTTTATCCTACACGTTAGATCATGCTACCAACACTGTATTTGAACGGTTCTGAGGTTGGGGTTAGGGATTAGGTAGGTCAGGGCGATAATACAGCTTCAAATCACACTACTCTACATTAAAATTTACACTGGTAGCGAAATCTGATGGGTAGCGTTATACGTCATCAAACTGTGCTACCTACTTTTTGAGTGGGAGGTAGGGCAATCTGACAAGGTAGGACAAATCGACAGAACAGCGGTGTGTCTGACATGTGCTCAAAGCAGGCAGGTAATGTCAAACCCAAATGGTTTCAACCTCAGCAGATAGTAGCTTTGTCTTAAAACTCATGAAAAACTAATGTTACTTTAAAAATACCAGAGTACTCATTGGAACAGATCTTAACTCGTTTGCTGTTAATCTCTCAACAATAGATAACCTGACCTATCTAGTAAGCAGCTGCTATGAAAAAGATAGCTTACCTGGAAACAGTTAAAAATTTTCTTGACCTTATCCATTGTAGGACTAAATTGTAGCATGTGTTTAAAAAGAAAATAAAAAAAAATGTGTTCTCTTTTTTTTGTGTGCGATCATAAATTGTAAATAAAATATATAATCATTTGGTGGTTGGACTTAGATGTTACTAGCAGTGTCATGTGAGATGTTTGATACAGCATAAAAAAAGAAAAAAAGCTTCTTTTCAAAACTTCTGTTTATAAAAAAAAAGTGACCGAATTTGTATGTCAGTGCCTATTTTACTTTTTCCCTGCCAAACTTCTCGTATTCCATGATTAATAGACGATACCTTCTAAAACTATCAAATGATTCCAAATCGATGTTTGCTCATCTAGCACAAGTATTGGGCATAGGGAATGCCATGATATTGCAGCCCAAACTTCACTGATCCACCCCCATGCTTCAGTCTGGTCATGCAGTCTGGGTTGTATTCTTTTTTGTGGGGATTCTCCACACCGTAACTCTCTCTGATGTGGGAAAAACAGTGAACTTATTAGAGAACAATTGCAAACAAACTGCACAGCCAAAGATTTTTGCTGCGGCCACAATTACAACTGACGTTTGACATTGGCATGAGTGACCAAAGATTTGGTTATAGCAGCCCGGCCATGTATATTGACTTTTGAGTTGAGGTGCACATTTAATTCTGAGTTGGACAGCTGTGGTTTCATGCTTTTTGGATACAATTTGGGTTAGCACTTATATCCCATTTAGACAGCTTCCTCTTGCGTCCACAGTTACTGCTGTTGAATGTGGTTCATCTTTTCAGACATTACCCTGGATATCTTATACCCAAAAACTTGCCCTCTTGGTCACAGATGAGCCAGCACAGATGTGCAACAACAATTTTTCCCCTTTTGAGAACTTGAATTCAGAAGAATGGTGCTCAACCCTGCTCAAAATAACACAATAGAAACTATCATAGATTTTGTATTGGTTTTATTGGTTATAAATGGAAATTACTGCATTAAGTTTTTTATGGAAACTGTAATGGTCATATGGACCTCTAATGGTAATTATTTGACATTAAAGTCACAATTATTAGCCCTCCTGGGATTTTTTTTTCTTTTTCAAATATTTCCCAAATTATACTTAATAGAGCAAGACCTATAATATATATATTTTTTATTATTTTAAAATTTAAATGACATTTTTTTATTTTATGTTACTAAATTTCTTATTTATTTATTTAGTTGTTGTTTTCTTCGGCTATAAAAAATATTTATGATCAACATTTAAATCAATTAAATCAGTTAAACATGATTTGCCCAATTACCCTAACTTTAACTTAGTTAAGCCTTTAAATGTCACTTTAAGCTGAACACTAGTATCTTGAAAAATATCTAGTCAAATATTATTTACTGTCATCATGACAAAGATAAAATAAATCGGTTTATGTTTTATTTTAAAACTATTATGTTTAGAAATGGGTTGAAAAAAATCTTCTTTTCGTTAAACAGAAATTATGGAAAAAAACATACAGGGGGGCTAATAATTCAGGTGGACTAATAGTTCTGAATTCATCTGTATGTCATGCTAAAACCGTACCATATCCCAAAAAAGATTAGACCATTAAAATGTACAGTTTGCGAGTTCTGATGTTTAAAATTGAATGTTTTTAAATGGTATTTGTAGTGGAAACTATTACAATTTCTGTGATTTTTAATTTATTTTTATATATTTTTTTTAGCAGGATTTATTATTAATACTCAGGCTGTGACTTTTCATGCTCACAAACACTTAAGTGTCTTTAATACAGTACTTACAAGTTTTTTAATGACAAAGTGTCCTTTTCATGTCAGGTAAAAAAAGGTAAAAGTTCAATTCAGCCCAGGAATATTTGCAGGTCGGTCTTCCTGAGACTGGTCATAGTTTACATGTAGCATGCTGCTGTCTAGTGGACAATTTCAATTTCTTATTTTTAAGAGCTTT
>CAIGQZ010032551.1:2492199-2505219 GCA_903798205.1 Danio tinwini | reverse complement strand
TGCCTAATATATATATATATATTAGGCATAGGCCGGTATAAGATTCTGATGATAACCTTGAATAAAAATATCAAGGTTTTATGGTGTAAAGGTATTGTGATTACTGCGCTAAAATCATTTTTTTTTAAAATGTTCTTTTTAAAAAAACTAAAACTTTTTACCCCATTAAACACAATACATTTTATTTTAAGAAACATTTAAAATATTTTGGAACAGTAAAAATGTCAGGCTAAATAATTCAAATGACTCATTGACTTCTGCTGTATTCATGTTTCAAAAACACAGATTTCTTTACAACTTTAAAAGGCATCTATGGATATCCTTATTGTGTTTGTATATAAAGCTACTGCACGGGTCTAGCCTATAGGATGCTTGGAAGTTGGTGTATAAGCAAGTTGTTGCTGATGTTTGCTAAATTGTGGCCTGTAGCTATTGATGTGGATGCGCCTTTGCTGCTGGAGATAATGTTGCCTTAAAAAACTAAATGAAATAGTCGAAGAAACACGTGAAAAACCCATGACGTATACCGTAGGAACCGTATGACAGAATATTTAACGCGGTTTTAAAACCTTGACTTTTCAAACCACGGTGAACCTTGAAACCGATTATCGTCACATGACTAATATATGAAGTCAGATTTATTTGAAGCCCTCCTGAATTATTAACCCTCTGTATATTTTCCCCAATTTCTGAGAGAAGATATTTTAACACATTTCTAAACATAATAGTTTAAATAACTAGTTTCTAATAACTGATTTATTTTATCTTTGCCATGATGACAGTAAATAATATTTTACTAGACAATAATATTCAGCTTAAGGTGACATTTAGAGGCTTAACTAGGCTAATTAGGCAAGTTAGGGCTCTTTAACTTAAATATATATTTTTCGTTCTAATTCACAATCACATGGATGATAGACTTTTTTTTATTGAACAATAATCACAGGAATAATAACCAATATTTCAATTAAATTAAATCAAATATATTTCACATGCAGACCGAGCTTTATTCCTATTTATAAATAACCTAAATTGTTTCATTTTATTTTACATGTAGCTGTATCACATGCTAAATTATATTTATAATATAATATATAATTTATATATAATATAATATATTTATTGGTATAACTTTCTTTAATAATATCAAGGTCTGTTTTAAAATCTGTCTTTAACATATATTTTCTTTGAAGAATCACTTCTGCTTTTATAAAATGGTGTTCTGTAGGTATGGCAACTTTAGTTGGTATGTAGGTAAAACCAACTTTATCCTAAAGTCACTGTAAAATAAAGTTAAATTGAGAAGTTTTCCAACTAACACAATATATAAAATAAAGAAGAGAGACTTATTTTATACCTATTATTATTTAAAATAACTCGACGCATTTAATTTTCAATGACTGCGTTTGCTCTTACATAAAAAATATAATAACTACGCCACACCCACAACTGAAAGTGGTTTGCATACGGATTGTTTCCTGTTGTGTGTGTGCGCACGTGAGCACTATAAAGCATTCCATTCAGGACAGGTAGACGCCAGAAACTGTTAAAACTGGCATCAGGAGGCACGATGTCGCTCACTGTCAAAGACATTTCTGTCATTTACAATCCTATTAATCAGAACAATACTTTCACCAGCGGGGATTTTATATCGGGACAAGTCATTCTGGAAGTGGTGAAAGACACTCAAATGCAGTCGCTGAGTGTGAAAATTAAAGGAAAAGCAAATGTTTGCTGGTCAGAGCATTACGGTAAAACCACTGTCACTTATTGGGATAAAGAGAAGTTTTATTCGGTGGAGAGGTTTTTTGTTCGGACTGACACAAAACATGGTAAGTGTCTGCTCTATTGCGTTTTGACATTTAAAGCCAAGTCGATATAACTAGCATTTTGCATGTGATGTAACTTGATCTGTTAGGTAATGACCATGAGATGCTAAAGGATCCATCGGGACAGCCTTGTAAGTCTTTATAGTTATTAATATTGCAAAAATAACTTTATAAAATTAACAGAAAAATATGCTTATTTTCTTTATTAAATTTTGGACTTGTTAGACTCTTCAGTCGTGGCACCAGGTCGTCATCTTTACCCTTTCACCTTTCAGTTGCCTTTGCAGTAAGTATTTTAAAAAGAGTGGTAACACTTTACATTAACAGTACAAAAATAATGATATACTAATATGTAAACTTATATTATTATTATGAACTAGTGATGAGTTAAGGCATGCTCTAATCTTAAACTAATTTTAAATACATGAGTCAGATGTCACATGAGTCACATGATTTTATAATGGCTACGTTAATTAGACAAGCTGTTAGAACCTGTTTGGACTATTTGAAGTCACAATTCATGATAATAACAAACCACTAACTAACACTTCTAGCTTAATAAATTACTAATTGGCTGCTTATTAATAGTTAGCAAGTAAGTTGGGTTTAGGTTTTGGGTAGGATTAGGGATGCAGAAAAAAGATCATACTTTATACCTATTAATGAACAGTTACTATCTTAGTAATAAGCAGGTAATAAGCCAGTAGGTAATGGTATAAATTGTGACCTAACGTGATACGATGTTTGTTAGTTACTGCATTAATTATCACTAATCAATTATCAGTCATCATGATCTTTTAATGTATCTTTATGTCATCACTTTACTTGGAGCGGCACAATATCATTAACGCATTCTTAACTATTCAAACACCTGTGTTTAAACATTACAGTTTTGAACATCCGTCTAGTAAGTGTTTACGTTGCAAAACAATAGAAAGGTTATATATATATATATATATATATTGTAATAAAGTGTAATTTTAAATAATATTGTTCGGGTGGTTCGGAAGACACTGACAAAGGTCCAGAATTTGTCCCATACATGAGCTCATTTGTCCATAAATAATGAAAATAATCAATCGAAAAAGGCTTTAAGATCAAACGGAATCCTCTGTCGACTGTTGCCTCGGTGGGACTTTAGCTAATCAGTTTTGGCCAATGCTAACAAATATTACAATTTTGTAATCTGACGTAAGAGAATTCTTCTTTCACTATCGTTTTTAAACAGAGAAAACATTTTACAGGTAACTTTTATTCTAAATCTTGGACTTTATTCCTGAAATACAAAATGAGCAATAAACAGAAGTGTACCATATTACATTAATTTAAATATATTTTGGCTGTTGTTGATATCCAGGAATTTTCAAATATACTTTTTTAACCAAAAAGACTAGAAAATTTCTGAAGAATTCATTATTATTATTATTATAATTATTATAATTATTATTATTATTATTATTATTATTATTATTATTATTATTATTATTATGTTTTAAATTTTTTTTTTAAATGGCCAAATTGTGACTGAGGACAGCTGAATGTGCTGGCCAATATGTTTTTTGTCTAATAAATGACAGTAGGCTAGTTTTTTTTTTCTTTAAAGCTTTAACAGATTCCTATTTTCCTAAGGATGTGATGTAATAAATTTGTATTTTAAAAATTAGTCTTGTTTTAATTTTTCTTTATTGCTAATTTTTTTGGAAATATTTTTAGTACATCAAAAAGTGTGGTCATGATGTCATCTAACTAGCTAATCCAGCAAAAAGGTATTGCTTAAAATGTCACTAAATGCAGTATTTAAATAGAAACTGAGGCGTATAACTGCAAAAAGGTCCACTTTTTTTGAGAAAAAAGACCTACCCCTTTCACCAGGCTGGCTGCGGGCCTGGATTGTAATTAACTAGAAAACACAGATTTTTTTAGGCCGGCATGTGATGTGACTATGCTAGATTTCAAGCGAATTTAAACCATTTGAGCACTAGAAATGATAAAATGTGTAGCTTTAACAAAGAATAATTGCATTTAATTATTTCTATGAAGATTATAGTAATCAACATTTGAAGTGAATCACAGAAGTGTTTCAAATTTGTTCTGAGACAAGAATGGATGTTGTTGAATAGTTTTATGAAGGTTATTTCACAATAGATTTTTTTTATTTCTTTGCCTCAATCCTGCTAGTCTCTCCAGAAAACCATAACACACTGTTTATTTAATTAGTATCTTTGTTTTTATTAATTTATGCGTGTAATTTAATAATTTTTTACGCAGGTACAACATCTTTACAATGAATCTAAAATTATAAATTCTTTCCAAATAGAGCTATTAATCATATTGTATAATTCTATTCATATTTATTGCAGAAAAACTAAATATCGCAATTTCAGTTTTTTCAATATCGTGCAGCCCTACTGTAAAGTGTTACAGGCAAAGTAAATAAATAAGTTTGATTGAAAAAAGCAGTGTTGTGTTTGCAAAAATTTTGATTACTAAAAAAATAAATAACTTGCTTAGTAGTGAAATGTACAGGGTGGGCCATTTATATGGATAGACTATATTAAAATGGGAATGGTTTCCTGAATACAATTTCCTGAAAAGTGGATTGGTTGTCATGGGTCAGTTGAATGGCCACCAAGGTCTCCTGATCTGACCCCCTTAGACTTTTATCTTTGGGGTCATCTGAAGGCAATTGTCTATGTAATTTATTAAGGTGTACCCATATAAATGGTCCACCCTGTACATTAAACACATGTAGGTAAACACAACTTCATAGTTAAACAGGATTTCTATTTATTTTATCAAATTAGCCTGTATTTATTTATATTTATTGTTTTATATTTATATAGGCCTATTAATTCTTTAAGAATTTGAATCAATGAGACTTTTATGCTGTTCAATTTACAGGCACTTCCCATCATCCCTCAAAGGTTCAGTTGGAAAAGTTCTCTACACTTTGGAGGCAAAATTATGCCGATCAATGCGTGTGTCTAGCAAGGCCAAAGCAGAGTTTAACTATGTTCCCAGTGCTGATGTTTCCAATCCTGAACTAATGGTAAGACTAAGACTAAAATGCCATGTGGTGTCTTTTTAATCTACATCTACATTAAACCAAACATTCCTCTCTGTCTTATTGAGCATTATGTTTATACTTGTTTAGGGTCCTCAGTATGGAACCATAGATAAACAAATGAAGTTCTTCAACTCTGGGACTGTCTCCATGAACATAAGCACTGAGAAAATGGCATACTATCTTGGTAAAATTATATTTCTTATTATAACATCTATATAATGTTTATGTTCTTTGTCAATAAGTGCAAAGTAGATATGGGCACTTTTCACCCAGCCATTTCAAGGCAGTCTGTTTCTGTATATTTGAAACAAGATGAAACTGTTTGAAATGCATGTGAAACTGTGGACATAACACAAATTTGAGCCTAATGTTTACTCTGTCAGCAACCTTGTGTAGAAAAGATCAAGATGTTGACCATGGCTTTTTCAGATGATGTGCTTCTACCATTTAAATAATTGACAAGGAAGCTACAGTACACATTTCAGGCTTGAAATCAACCAGTAGCCCCCTCTCACCACCAGCCCACACACCATTTGCACAACTGCTTATACCGGTTTATACTTCTCTGTTTGAGCAGTCCAGCATAGACTCATGCATATAAATAAACATCATTTACAGAGATTGAATTACATGTATTCATATCCACAGGGTTAGTTTAATTTCACCAAGTAGGACATTTATGTTGATCCTGCACTTGGATGTTGAACATTGCAAAAAGATTTAAGGAATAAGTTTGTAATTTATGTCAAGTTTAGGTTTACAGTTAGAGTTATGTACTTCTATATAACTTTTAACCCAACTAATAATCCCCTCTGGTTTTAGGAATACAGTGCATCCGTAGTATTCATAGTGCTTCACTTTTTTCACATTGTTTATGTTACAGCCTTATTCCAAAATGGATTCAATTCATTTATTTTCTCAAAACTCTACATACAATACCCCATAATGACATTGTGAAAAAATAGTTTTTGAAATTGCTGCAGATTTATAAAAAAAAAAATTAAAACCTGAAAAATCACATGTACATAAGTATTCACAGCCTTTGCTCAACACTTTGTTGATGCACCTTTGTCAGCAATTACAGCCTCAAGTCTTTTTGAATATGATGCCACAAGCTTGGCACACCTGTCTTTGGAAATTTTTGCCCATTCCTCTTTGCAGTACCTCTCAAGCTCTATCAGGTTGGATGGGAAGCGACAATGCACAGTCATTTTCAGATCTCTCCAGAAATGTTGAATAGTATTTAGGTCTAGGCTCTGGCTGGGCCACTCAAGGACATTCCCTGAGTTGTTGGGAAGCCACCCCATTGATATTTTGGCAGTGTGCTTTGGGTCATTGTCCTGCTGGAAGACGAACAGTCGCCCCAGTCTGAGGTCAAGAGCACTCTGAAGCAGGTTTTCATTTAGGATGTCTCTGTACATTGCTGCATTCATCTTTCCCTCTATCCTGACTAGTCTTCCAGTTCCTGCTGCTGAAAAACATCCCCACAGCATGATGCTGCCACCACCATGCTTCACTGTAGGGATAGTATTAGCCTGGTGATGAACGGTTCCTGGTTTTCTTCAAGCATAACGCCTGGCATTCACTCCAAATAGTTCATTTTAGTCTCATCAGACCAGAGAATTGTTTCTTATGTCTGAGAGTCTTTCAGATGCCTTTTGGCAAATTCCAGGCATGAAGTGACGTCCGTCTGGCCATCATACCATACAGGCCTGATTGGGGGATTGTTGCACAGATGGTTGTCCCTCTGTAAGGTTCTCCTCTCTCCACAGAAGAACACTGGAGCTCAGACTGAGTGACCATCGGGTTATTGATCACCTCCCTGATTTTCTTTTTTTTTTATTGAGGGGAGGCCCTTCTCCCCCGATCACTCAGCTTAGATGGCCGGCCAGCTCTAGGAAAAGTCCTGGTGGTTCCAAAGAATTTCCACTCATGGATGATGGAGGCCACTGTACTCATTGGAACTTTCAGAGCAGAAGACATTTTTCTGTAACCTTCCCCAGCCTTGTGCCTCAAGACAATCCTGTCTCGGAGGTCCACAGACAATTCCGTTTGTCTTCATGCATGGTTTGTGCTTTGACATGCACTGTCAACCCTGGGACCTTATATAGACAGGTGTATGCCTTTTCAAATCATGTCCAATCCACTGAATTTACCACAGGTGAACTCCAATGAAGCTGCTGAAACATCTCAAGAATGATCAGTAGAAACAGAATTACGTACCTGAGCTCAATTTAGAGCTTCACAGCAAAGGCTATGAATTCTTATGTACATGTGATTGTTCAGGTTTTTTATTTTAAATAAATGTGCAACAATTTCAAAACTTTTTTTCACATTGTCATTATGGGCTATTGTGTGTAGAATTTTAAGGAATTTAATTAATTTAATCAATTTTGGAATAAGGCTGTAAAATAAAAAAGTTTTGGAAAAAGTGAAGCGCTATGAATACTTTCCAGATGCTCTGTATATTACAGTTGGGGTTAGATTTAAGTGTATAGATTATGTTTTCTCACAGGAATGATGTTCCTTTAACACAGAAGCTAATCAAGGATTACATTCACCACGTACAGTTTACAAAACAGTTCACACTTTTTTCACAAAAATAATTTTTATATCCTACATAATTCTGAATAACTGAATGACAGTTTTGCCAAAATGTCAGACAGAAACAAAGCTTTCTATGTCGATATTTTGTGTAATTGTATATAAGTAATGATCTAATGACCTAATTGTTTTGTCTTTCTGCAGGAGAAGGCTTAAAAGTTTTGGCTGAAATTCAAAATGGCTCTTCCCGAATAATCAAGCCTAAGTACTGCCTGTATGAAAAATACAGTTTCTTTGCCAAGGGAAAGAGAAAAGTTCACACACATGACCTTCTTAAAGAGGTTGGGGAATCCATTGAGCCAAACTCAAAGAAAACAGTCACCACAGTGCTGTCCATTCCTCCCAACCTTACAGTCTCAATTCTAAACTGTAGGATCCTCAAGGTTGAGTACAGACTGAGGGTGAGTTACAACATCTTAAGCAAAATGTGCATTCAACTACATGCATGGTGGCTCAGTGGTTAGCCCTGTCACCTCACAGAAAGAAGGTCACTTGTTCATGTGTTCTGTGTTCACGTGGGTTTTCTCTGGGTGCTGTTGCTCCCACATTCCATTGACATATGGTATAGGTGAATTGTGTGATCAAACTTGGCTGTAATGTATGTGTGTGTGTGTGAACAAGAGAGTTTATGGGTGTTGCCCAGCATTGGAGTTAGTATACTCTCAGTTCTTAGTTGTGGCTGGAAGGACATGTGCTGCATAAAACATATGCCAGAGATGCCAAGGCAAGGCAGGTGTATTTATATTGCACATTTCACACACAATGGTAATTAAAATATGGCTTTATATAAACAGTAATAAAAGAAAAAAGTATAAGAAAATAAAAACAACAAAGAATAAAATGATTAAAAACATATTAAAATGTGTTAAAACAAAAGCAGTGTAATTGGTAATTCATTCTGCCGTGGCAACCCCTGATAAATCAATAACAAAGCCGAAAGTGAGTGAGTGACATCATGCAATGCCATTCAGACTGATCAAAAGTGGTTTATGTCAGTTTTGAGAAGGCGCTGATGCCATGCCACTGTCATGAGTGGCATCAAAGTACCATCAAAGCCATGACTCCAGAGATATTTCACCAGATGACAATGATCACGTGTGTTTGGAGTTTTACTTCATCACTTTTTGTTAATTTGTTTATTGTTTATTTGTTGTTCATGTTGTACATGTTTTCACACAGATGTATTCGGCTGCATGACTTATTTGCGACTACAGTATCTGTGTGACATTGTTTTTTTTTATATTGAATAACTAGTCTATTTAATATATAATGTGATCATTATTGGTCGTTGATCACACTATGTGTTCTGTCAGGACTGCAGCAAATTAAGAGCACCCAAAGTGTAAAACTTGTTGGCTCTATTTTTACTTCTGCCACTCAACTGTATTCAGAATGCTGTCATTGAGTGATTGAATGCCGTCGGCAGCCGTGGTTGAAATTTTATACACCTAAAGAAAGTCGCTTGTTGCAGTGATGTTTTTTATTTAACAGTTTATAGTCTTTTAAAACAAGGCTCAAACAGAGATGACTTTATGTCTGTGCAGTCTCATTCAAATAATTGGTTTGTCATTTGTGTCTAGGTTTACCTGGATGTGAAATATGCATCAGATCCAGAGATTAAACTCCCAATAGTGGTTCTTCCTCTTCAGCCTGTATCAGGTGCAAATGGCGCTACAAATAGTGACTTTGGAATTTGGAATCAGCCACAGCCAAGCATTGCAGGCCCTAATCCAGCTCATACAGCTCCATCAGCCCAACCACAAAATATGGCTGGACCACCTGGTCAGTTTCGTGCTCCAGATTACCCTGGACCTCCTGTTGGTCAGCTTCCACCTCCTGGTTACCCTGGACCTCCTCTGGGTCAGTTTGGGGCTCCTGCTTTCTCTGGAGTTCCAGGTCAGTTTGCTCCCTCTTATTATGGTGGAGCTCCGGGCCAGTTTGGTCCTTCAAGCACATCAGCTCCACCTCCATATCAGGAGTTAAAGCTTTATCCACAGCTGCCAGATCAACCAGAAAAGTCTTGACAAAATCATTTTGGAATCACTTTCTCGACTCCTATTATTGTTGGGTTGTTTAATAAAGTTTTGGTTGCACTGTAGTTTGGGGATTATTTCTCACTTTTAATGAACCAATAACTATGACTTATTAACTATGACTTATTTGCTGAACATCTTTGGTGCTTATTAATAATTTGGTTGTTAATACATTTAGACATGGGGTAGGATTACGGGATCTCAAATTTGGTCATGCAGAATAAGGCATCAATAAAGTGCTAATAAACAGCCAATGTGTTATTAATATGCATTCTAATAAATGACTAAAGTAAGAGTTGGTCCCTGAAAGAAAATAAGCATTACTGTATCATATCAGCAATGATCTATATTATTTTTTGTAAGTTAGTAGTTGATGCTTAATGAGTAAATAAATCAGCCAATGCTAATGTTCACTCGATTGAATGGGTGTTATCAGTGGTTATCAGCTTATAGATATAGGGGTCATCTGCGCCTACTAGTAGGCTCAGAAGGTTGTTATTATCCATCCACATGGTTAATCAGCTATAGTCAGGGTTCATACGGTCATGGAAAACCTGGAAAAGTCATGGAATTTTGACATGGCAATTTCCAAGCCTAGACAAGTTTTGGAAAATCAGAAAAACCACAAAGTTTTGGAAAAGTCATGAAAAAAACGATATCTGTATACTTGAATAGAGGTTAGTTGTCTTTACTAATGTTCTGTCCATGACTAATCACATACTCTCACATTATTAGTGCGGTGTAAGCATTATCTAAATAAATTTTACATAGATATAAATAGATTGTTGCGTGTTTTACGATATGCTGTAATAAATTTTAACATGTATTGTTTGTTACCACACATATGTAGACAATGCATGAAACATTAGGTCATGAAAATTTACTTGAAATTCTTGGACAAATCATGGAAAAGTCATGGAATTTTAGTAGGTAAAATGTGTATGAACCCTGTATAGATCACATATGGCTGTGGCCGGAAGTTAACGATAATTATTTATATCATTAATTCAATTTCCCGTTAGTTGTATTTTATTAATGCATTTTATTATTAGCCCTACCCCAACCCTAAGCCCAACCATCACAGTAATGTAAAAACTGATCTGGATCTGGAGTCTTCTCTATTAGTATAGCAGATTAACCATGTGTATGGATGATAACAGTCTTCTGAGCCTACCAGTAGGCCGAGAAGGCCCCTACTGGCCCATATCCATCAGCTGATAACCACTGATAACACCCATTCATTTGGAGCAGGTAAAATAAATCAACATAGATCCTGTATTGTTTATTTTTGCATGCTAACCCATCTGTGTGGTGCTACATTCTGCATCACGTACAGCATTTAAATACTGCTATATTTGTTTTGAAGTGAATGCAGTACTAGTCTTCAGTAGTGTTCTGTGCTGTATATATTTGAAGGGAAAAGTATGTGAATCCTTACTGTGAAGTGTTCTTTAAAGGATAGTACACACAAAAAATGATGTTATTATTTACTCACCCTTAACTTATTCCAAACCTGTTGAACACAAAAGAAGATATATTGAAAATAGCTGTGACTATTGACTTTCAGTAGTATTTGTTTTTTCTGCTATGGAAGTCAATGGTTACAATGGTTTTCTGGATTGCTTAAAAAGATCATCTTTTGTGTTCAACAGAAGAAAGAAAGATTTGAAATCCCTTGTCGGTGAGTAAATAGTAAGTTTTCATTTTTGGTTGAACAATCTCTTTAACAGACAAACAAGCTTTTTATTGAATTCTGTGACTCTGTTTTGCATGTTGACTGAATAATGTATTTATGTACTCATGTATAAGTTAAATGAAATTGATTTTACTCATAAATATAGGATCTGTCTTGTGAAAGAGGACAATTAAGGTTTGTGTAGCTTATCACTGGATAAGTATACAGATGTTGTTTATATTAAAGTAGTAGGTACTTTTAAAGCTACACATTACAATGTAACCTTAGCTTCTTTAGCAGTTAAACAAACAAACAAACAAACAGAAAGTCTTAAAGAGGACCATTGCTTTGGTTGTGCTTCCCCTCTGTTCCTCAGTGTAGATGAATGTGCTTTGTGAAACCAGTAAAAACTATATAAACATATTTTCCTTTTTTATGCTCTTAAAACATGTAACTGTATTGAACTTACTATAATCCTTTTCAAATAAATGTATCAAAAGTTTAACCAATATGATCATTATCTAACTTTTAACTTCTGCTACACCCACACTATACAGTACGCACTTACTGGAATAGTTTGGGCTAGCTTTTCCAGTTTACAGATGGTGTAACTTGCAAAGGCTAATGACATCTGCTGTTTTCCACAAGCCTGCCATTATGTTTGACAATATAAATCATTAAGCTTGTTTGAGATCAGAAAATCTATGCAGAACTGATGAATTGTTTTTTCTGCGAGATTCATGCTCATTAAGTTTAACTGTGATCTGACTTGCTTGTTGCATGCTGGGGTATGTGCTACATGTACATGAAATATGTATTTAACTTTTTCTTCAGTAAAACAGTAAAGAAGATTTTAAGCTGAAACTGTGGTTCTTGTCAATTCAGACAATGCAAGTCAACAAAATGAATACATGGCACTTGATTATTCATTGTACCCCCGAGAATGCAATATTTCTGTACAAGAAACTGGTCATAATTTATGAATTATTTTATTTGTTAATTCACACCTTTTACAACAAGTTACAGCATACATTGTAAGAATGCAAGTATGGACAATACAACACACATCCTTCCTCTGTGTAAACAAACAGCATAAGCTAATGTATACATTTGTATACATAATGTATTGACAATGTATCATCAGGAGCCACAGGTATATACACACACACACACACACACACACACACACACACACACACACACACAGTTGGAGTCAGAATTATTAGCCCCCCTGAATTATTAGATTCCCTGTTTATTTTTTCCCCAATTACTGTTTAACAGAGAGAAGAATTTTTCAACATATTTCTAATCATAATAGTTTTAATAACTCATTTCTAATAACTGATTTATTTTATCTTTGCCATGATGACAGTAAATAATATTTGACTAGATATTTTTCAAAACACTTCTATACAGCTTAAAGTGACATTTAAAGGCTTAACTAGGTTAACTAGGTTAACTAGGCAGGTTAGGGTAATTAGGCAAGTTATTGTATAACGATGGTTTGTTCTGTAGACTATTGAAAAATATATAGCTGAAAGGGGCTAATAATATTGACCTTAAATTAAGTAAAAAAAAATTTAAAACTTTTTTTATTCTAGCCGAAATAAAACAATTAAGACTTTCTCCAGAAGAAAAAAATATTATCAGACATACTGTGAAAGTTTCCTTGCTCTGTTTAACATAATTTGGGAAATATTTAAAAATAAAAATAAATCTAAAGAGGGCTAATTAAAATAATTCTGACTTCAACTGTATTTATGTATGTGTGTGTGTGTGTGTGTGTGTGTGTGTGTGTGTGTGTGTGTGTGT
>CAIGQZ010032551.1:2459277-2477199 GCA_903798205.1 Danio tinwini | reverse complement strand
TATATATATATATATATATATATATATATATATATATATATATATAATGAATCAAGTTTGTAAACTATCATTAAACGTATATATCCTACAGTAATACACTTTAAAAACGTTGAGTTATTTATTTAAGCCAATGGTTGCGTTAAAAAATATTTGGTGCTTTGTTGGGTTATTTTAACCCTTATTTGTCTATATATTATTGTTGTATACATAATATATTTAACAAATAATTTTGTGGGGAAAAAAACTTTACCAGTTTTCCTCAGAGACTGATCAGTTCAATGTTTAGATGGTTTAATTATAAAAAACAAATAATAGTAAAAATGCCCCCTGGTGGTGTGGCATATATGAGTTGCGCCATCCTTGCATTCCCATTGGTGGACTTAATTTTTTCAAAAGGAGTATCCACCATTTCAGCCACTTCATAAATTCAGGTACGTTGTAACACTTTTAAATCATATTACAGAGATATTTTGTATCATCAGGTAATGTTTCAATTAGTTAGAAAAGCCATAGTGTTAAATAATGTTAAATACCTGAACTTGAAATGTGCCTAATATGGATAAATATTGTGCTGGTAAGGTCAGTACCGAAGGGCCTCGTCAGCCGTCGGTTCAGATATCTGTTTCTTAGGCTTGGGTTTTTATACGAATTAACCTACATTATCCTTTTATTTGCTCGTCAATGTTAATTTAAGTGTCAACAACAATAAGACAGCTCTGTTATATGAAGACAAGCAGCCTCAGTGGGAATGAAACGCGTGCTGTTTTAATGGTAAGCAGAGTCAAAGAGCATAGAATCACCAAGAGTCGACAATCTGTTGCTATTAGGGAAACAGCCACTAGATGCCGCTAGTGTCACGCGGCGGCCATTTTGTAATGAAAATTCCAATAAAACAACAGCATAAATAACTAACTTTAGACAGAATTAATTAAAATATTGAGTTAAATATGAGTTAAAATATTATATATTCATACACCCCCATTAGAAAGCAACATTTTAAACAATATCTCAATGAAAAAAAAGCAATTTCTGAAATGTTGACAAGACTAAGTTTAATAGAATCTGTTTAACTTATGACATGAAAGTAAGGTTAACAAAATTACTATTTTTTTGTTTGTTTTAATTAAATTAGGGTTATGCAAATATGAGTATACCCCACATCAAAAACTACTTTATCTAGTTTTATGGCCTCAGTGATTTTTAATGACAGCACCAAGACTCTTTCCCATTTTGAAAGTCATGTTAATTTAATTGAACATGTCAGTATTATTATGCCAGTGCATAAACTATTTGATTAAAGTAATTTAAAGTAATTTCATCAAAAAACAAAGCAGCTGCTTGTCAGCGCAACAGCAATAAGATATCCAATGGACGCCTAATCGACTTCACTCCAAAATGGCAGAATCGTGGGGCTGCTGCTGGGCAGTGGGAACTGCTTTTGCAATGAAACGTTCTATTGAGTGTCAGCTCTTGGTGATTCTAAGCTCTTTGGCAGAGTCAAATTTATGTTTGGAGCCGACTTCCACTTTCGTGCTGTCTTTAGCCCTAACCCTAATCAAAAAATCCCTTTTCGGTAATCCTAGATATCTTAAATAACTTGTTCTTGTATATTTTATCTCTGCAGAGCAGTGGACATCGCTGGGCTGGCGACTGTTGAGATCGGTCTGCATAAATACAGTTTCTTAAGGTAGCAGTGCAGCAGTCTAATCATGGGCTAAATTCTTGACGATAGCTCATGGTTTAATTTAGTATTCAAATATTTTAAAGCCAGAATATGATAAAAAATAATCCATAGTTGAAACATCAGGTGTTATTTATATAGGACCAGAATTAATTTAAAAATGTAGGCTAAGTGTATTGTTAACATTGTAATAATGAACATTGTAATAACAACATAAATAATTAATAATCCATATGTTAATCTATATTTTATTTTTCTTCAAACTGCCTGATCATGGAACTGCATTATAAATGATGTACTCGGTATGTATTAATATTTTTATGGCCAAACAAACTATATTGTGGAAACTAAAATGAATATCCTTATAAAAGTCTTCAATATTGTATTCATGGTTACAGAAAAGAATCATGGGACCTATTAGTTGCCCAACTTTGCCCTGCAGGATACAACTTGACATCTAGCAGCTTTGAAGAGGAAGGATCCTGGTTTCACATCTGTGCATCACTAATTGTTTCACATCACCAAACACACCTGGTACAGTATTGTATTTTATAACATGCATGTTAGACCTGTTGTTTGTTGGGTACTGCAATAATATCTATTTTTTATATAATGATTTGATGCTTGCTGCTATTTTAATACAGTGAGAATATTTAGGTCATTAATAAATAAAAAAATTAACTAGGATATACTAATATAAAATGTTTTTTAAATAAAGTGTAAATGTGTCTACAGGATCCCTTGTTGGAATGCCTTCAGAACAAATTTTAAAAAATGAAAGGATTTCATTGGTGAGCACGTTAATCATCCTCCAAATGAGGCAAAAGTATGGCATCAAAAGTAAGTGAACTCACTCTAAAGGAACTTAACACAAGGCAAGTTTTCTTCAATAAATGTTATTTTATGTGAAAGGTAGGTTAAATCTGTCTTAATATGAATTACATGTTGAGATTATAATTTCATACTGCAAAATGTAAAAGAGAACCAATCAATATAATATTATATAATGATTCTCCTTGTTCACAGGAAGTGTTTGCTTTAAGCAGGTCGCACACCGGATGTGCCGCTCAGCGCTGCGACACAGCACACATGACAGTTGGAAGTATCGCACACCAGACGCGCACATTCGCACGCTATTTACAGTGAAGCTATTCAGATGGCGCTCTGTGGCGCGGCAGAAATATGAACAGTGTCCTGAGTTTTGGTTGGGTGCTGTGGACAGCCACCGACTTGCGGCGCCGGTGTGTGTACCCTGATAGAAACCTATGTTTAGAAATCTAAAATGCATGGTGCTGCGTGGCGCGACGCGATGCGGCATGCCACCAAACTGCGCTTCTGATGTGTGACCCCCTATAGTTGTCTTTAAGCTTTACATCAGTTTTTAGGTATGATGCTTGAAAATGTAATATTTTATTATGTGATTTTTTTTTTCAGATTTACACACTATAAAATTCGACCTTCCTACCTCCACTTGTGATGTGATTGTGATGGACCTGGACTGCTTTCTTCTTGGAGTGCCACAGCTTGTGAGTACATTTTGTGCCAAGAAGATAAGAAAATCAGTGTATGTTAATTTTTAGTAAATTACCTAATACCTATAGCTCCTTTGGTAAAGCAATGCATTACAAAAAAAGGGTGTTCCATGTATCGCATAATAATAAATGCTCAGATTGTCCCTTTGGATCAAAGCATCTGCCAAATATGAAGTATTTTATTTGATATAGGGTTCTTTTGCTTTTTTCTTAATTTTTTTTTTATTTTATGTACATACTGAATTGAGGTCACTCAGAAATCGCAATTGCAATTGCAGATAGAATAGAAAATATAATCTAGATGTCTACATTGGTTTTCTTATCATGTTAGTCTCGGAAATGTATCACTAGACAATTAAAAGCTTGATTTTATGGTGACTTTAAGGAACTTGTATAACTGAAAATGTGATATTTGTAAACGTGCACCTGAACTAAAATGTTTTGTATTAGGATGCTGCATGTAATGTCAATGAGGTATGCAAGAGTTGGGGAAGAACATAGAAACATCTTTAATGGAAATGGTCACATAGATCATCAGGAGTTGAAAAGAAGAATTTCTCGCAAATCTCATTGGACCAGCAGAGAATACTATAGAAGGTAATTACACATTTTTTGTTGTTGTTCTGAAGCAAACAAATCATATAGGTTAGAAATGACAAGAGAAACTACATAAACTTCAGCACTTCATAAACTACATAAATTTCAGCACTTAATAGGGGTGGCACAAAATTGCCAAAATTGTTCGATTTGTATCACAGTTCTGTGGTCATGTTTTTGGGTTTGATTTGGTTTACATTTTGAATTTAAATTTCCCTGTTATAACACTAAATGCCTTTTGGAAAAACAATCATATCAGCATAAAATACATAGCCTTCTAATCTACCTTTACAGTATTAAAAAAAGCTATTTTTAAGGCCATGTATTCTTATTTCAGTCTTTGAGTTTTATTTTAGGTTTCTGTTGTTGATAAATAGTAAATACAGTACAACAGTCAGTTAGTTAGATTTTGGCATTTAAAAATGTGTACTTTCACTTTACTTACTTTTTTACTTTACTTTTACTCAGACTTAGCTAACTGTTAACTATGGGTATTTACACTGATGATAATTGGTTAAAGGCACTCAAAAAGTCTGAGGCACTCAGGAACTCAAATATCCTACAACAACCAGAGTGTCCAATGGCTCTCCTGATTCCATCAAGGCTCCGAGTGTCAACATTACAGTGGACAACACTGCACAATATGCATTATAAGAGAGGTAGATTGATATGGACCTGCTACAGGATGTGGAATGACTGTTTGCAATCTTTTGTCTTTTCAGTGTGATGTTTATTGTGCAGACACACAATGACTTTTATTCAAAAATATTTATAAAAATGGATGTCACCATGACACAAGAACACCAATATAATAATAAAAATGTAAAGTGAACTTGTTGAAACTGTAGTGCAAGGTGTTTTAATTGTTCATGTATTTTTACCTGCATTATGGTTCATTTCATAGATGTGAAAGTTAAGTACTTGTTAAGAAGTTAAGTATTTGTAAACAAGTTTATGAATTTTATTGAAAGATGAAATCATTAAATTTTGATTTGAATGTAATTAAACATTGTAAATGTGAAATGAGTATTTTTGCTATTTATGGAGTATAGAAAGGTGCAATTTTAAATATGATCGTAAAAACATTTTTGTAAATCTAAATAAATGTAAACATTTTAAGTTTTCTGGATTTGTTATATTCATCTAACTTGAGCATACCATTCAGGGCTCTATTTAATGAACCTATTAAACTTGGCTCTATAACGCACTTATTATGGTTTATTATAGCACCTTAAAAGATTGGTTCTATATAGCACCAAAAAAAGCTTCTGCTATGATTACAAGCCAAAGAACCAGTTTTGGTGCTATTTAGCACCACTTATGGCTCTATTTCTATTTAGCACCCTTTTATGGTTCTATATAGCACTTCCTATGGTTCTATACAACACCAATTGACAAAGGTTCTATATAGCACCTTAAACGATTGATGCTATATTGCACTGAAAAAGGTTCCCAAAGCCAAAGAACCAGTTTTTATGCTATATAGCACCTTTTTTTAAAAGTGTATTCATCCACAGCTTTATAAGCTGAAATCAAACGCAATTTTTTAACAATAAATACAATTAGTAACGTTATCATTTAGAGGCTAATTTGTCTTCATTTGTACCAATTTCATTATTTCCCAGTGGGGGGTGGGGTTATGGGTCGGGTTTGGAGGCATGCCTCATTTTAAAAAGTGTATGTTTTCATACAAATTAAGTTGAGTATGATTTTGTACATATTACTTAGCTGATTATAAGTAAAGGTTGTGAAGATAGAACTCACATACTGCTAGTTTGTTCAATTGCTCACTGTCTCAATACTAGTAGCATTGTTTTTATTATGTTATACTAATATATGTAAGTGATAACCAATAGTGACTCTATTTGTGCAGTGAGTAAGTGTAGCAAAGGCAAACTAGTGAAGTGTTGTGCAGGTAAACCTCACTCCTCTGACCTCTAAAGGTGCTCTAGCGACACACAGTAGGGGCCATGGTCTTTAGCCTCCTTGTTAGAGCAACTGACTCCCATGCTGGTTGGGTGATGTAGGACTGGTGGGGTTATATTAGCTCAGCCAGAGACTTGAACCAAGAACCTTTTTGTCCTGAGGACACTGTGCTAAACACTGTGCTGTCCTGATATAAAACTTTTGGTGGAAAAGTTTAAGTTTGAAAAGGTTAAGTTGATGCAAGGATATAGCTCAGTTATTAGCATGCCCACTGGCATTGTTGGAAATAACCATTTACAGTATGGTGTATATATATAGTAACTTATAGTGAAACTACTTCAGTTTTTTGTGCTTTTTTTCAGTTTTCAGATACTGAGAAATGTTTTACTCAAAACACTTGAAAGATTATAAACATGAAATGTAAGTTAAAACTGTAGTTCTTAATATTCATTTAAAGTTTTTGCTTTGCTTGTAAATAAAGGGACAATTCCCCCCAAATGAATATTTACTCACTATTTACTGATTCTTAACTGGTTCCAAACCTTTATGAGTTTCCTTTTTTTTTGTTTAACAGAAGAAATAAACTCAATCAGGTTTGACACAAGGGAAAGGTGAGTAAATGACAGAATTTTCAGTTTTGGTTGATCTATCCCTTTAACATCTACCAGTAAATCATTGTCTAAGTACTGGCATGTATTCTTAGTACTGTTATAATCATATTCATACATATTCAGCACTCATATTGTTAATCATGATTAACAGATTTGCATCCCCTCATCAAGCATAATAATGACTAATGAAATATGGAATTCCACGCAGGCTTTGCCAAACACAATTTGGCAGCCAAGTTTGTTTCAATTATATACACAAATATTGGCAAATGTCTGTGTATACTACATGTTGCTTTCAAATATTTAAATGGCCACAAACTGACTATGTCCATATAGGCTAATCCATACCCAAATCCTGACACCACAATGATAAAAATGGATGTAAATCGTGCAAAACCCTTAAATATTTTAGGCTGCTAATGGTATAAGAAACGTGATTCTTAAACTTATATTGCTTATGGTCATGCAAACACTAATCTTCTAGACATTTCAAACTAAACTTCTTAGACATTTCAAATAAAGTGTGGAAATAGAGGTTCTATCCCTCCCATGATTTTTATAGCAGTAATAAGATATCCTAAGTTTCAGCTGTACTCAGCTGTGTATTAATTGCCGCCCAGAGGTCTATTCCAAATTGAATCACATTCTCTAGTACAGCTTGTTAAAAGATCCTCATAACATTACTGAGAACATGAAATCTGAGCCCTTTAAAAAAGTACAGTCTTTGTTGTAACCTGGTACATACTGTAAGAAGTCAACATGAGCATTCCAGGCGAGAGCACAATCAATATATTTATATGAGGATTCTTGTGTGATTGGAATATTATGAATATACTGTACTGTAAACTGGCTGTCAAAAATAAATTTGTCATACACTATTTCATTGCACCACCTTTAGCTTTGATTATGGCACATCTGCTGTGGCATCATTTTATATGTGTCTGCAGTGTCACAATATTTATTTCCATTCCAGTTGAATAAATTTTTTCCCAACGATCTTGTATTGATGATTGAAGAGTCAGACTGCCAAAGATTCTCAATAGCTTTAAGGTCTGGGCTGGGTGATGGCCAATCCACGTGTAACAATTATGTCTCATGCTCCCCGAACCATTTTTCACAATTTGAGCCCAATAAATTCTGGCAATGTTATCTTAGATCTGGCCATTGTCATCGGGGAAAACACCCACAGGCTTATATGGTCAACAACACTAGGCATGATTGTTGTTCCTTGCATCTCTAATACATGTCTTTGCCATTATCCTTACCAGATGCTTGTATCTGCTCATGTTGCCAACAAGTAAATATGTCATCATGTATGGCAGCACTGCACCAGCACCCTTAACCAAACACACCTGATTTAGATCATCAGCTCATTAGCAGAGACTGAAAGACCTGTAATGGGTGACAGACAAAGGTGACATCCAAAACATGCAGTGTTGGTGGTCCTCCAGGAACATGGTTGAGAAACACTGACTTTTGTAAAGTGGCTGAGAATGCTGCATATGGGTATACGCTAACAAATTGAGAAAACATCTTCATTAATTTGACAAATCACATGCATGTAAACTCTCACAACACATGCAAATACAGATACATACAAATACTGTGCAGACCACAACGAAAATGTGTTGGGAAACCCTAATGACGAATCTGACTGCTTCCTTTTTAGAGTCAGTAGTTTAATTAACATTAATTGTGCAATTTGTCAGATTATCGGGGCAATTTTAGGCATTAAATTAATTATATTTATTATTAAATCCTTGTATTTCTGTGTGGAGTTTGCATCAGTACAGGTTTTCCAATGCACACTGTCCCTTTTCTACTTTGTAGTTTTCCCAAAGGCCCCAATTATTGATGGCTGTGTACTGGCGGTGGACCTAGATGTTGTTGGTCCTGCATCGGGAGCCGTTGAAACAGAGTGAACTCGGATTTATCCTCGCAGCAATGAGTGGATGGTGGTTTCGTATATGTGACCTTAGGGCCCAATCCCAATTCTATTTTTGTACCCCTACCCCTTCCCCTTCCCCTTGGCCCTTAAAAATGAGTGTGAAGGGGAAGGGCTTCAAAATTTACCCCTAAGAATTGGGACAGCACTACATCACCTGCACACGTCATCATATGTTATCGCGATCTCTTGCTTCATATGAGATTAGATGATCGCGACTGCTGTTGTTATTCCAGTTGTGTTATTTTTTGGTGTTTATCTTCAGGAAATCACTAAAGGCACATATTATGTTATCATAACAATCTAATGTGACAATAAGATCGTAACTATACTGCGCATTTACACCATGGCCATATTCATCTATGTAAACACGAGAAAACAACACTAACATTATAGCAGACACTGTAAAACACTCATTCTCAGCCATTAGATTTTTCTGACAGGGTATTCGAATGTCATCGAGTGTCAGAATGTTGTTATTATTTGCATTATAGATACGCAAAATTTTGCGGTTTTTATTTTAGCGTATTTTTTTTATAAAAGCATGACGATAAAGCATAAACACGGTTATGAATATATTAAAACATGTGTTTGTTTGTGGTAAAAATTCGTAATAATGATACTGTGGCCTACATGTTAGTTGGAAAATAATTAGTTTTTAGTGTATTATATTATATGTTTCCACTAAATATGCTACAGTGTAAACCCCGCTGTTGTCATTACTAAAGATATTAAGTTAATATGACTTGACATTACTCTTGGCATCAAAACTTAAACAGGAGTGTTTAACTTACTCATTAGGCAGCGAAAAAAAAACTTTTATTAATATTTTAAGTTCCCTGAACTTAACATTTTGTTTAAACATTTCACCATGTCTCTGATTAAAATGATTGGTTGTGCTTGAAATTCTGCCTTACAACCGCTCTGATTGATCGATATATATTATATGACACAAGGTGGTCATTTTGCTTGTGATGCTGAAGCGCAGCACTACCTGAACCCATCTGACGAAAGAGAAAAGTTAAATTAGTAAGTGGAGACTTAAATGCTTATATACATTTTTCTTAATTGATATACACACAGACTCGGTGACTCAGTGGTTAGCACTGTCGCCTCACAGCAAGAAGGTTGCTGGTTCGAGCCCCGGCTGGGCCAGTTGGCATTTCTGTGTGTGTTGGTTTCCTCCGGGTGCTCAGGTTTCCCCCACAGTCCAAACACGTGTGCTATAGGTGAATTGGGTAAGCTAAATTGTCCATAGTGTATGTGTGTATTTTTTCCATGGTCTTCCACGTTGGGGGTTGAGCATTGGGCTAACCATCCACTTCATAAAAATTAGATGTTACGAAACACCAACATTGTGTGGCTAACTATCAACTTCGATATTAATGGCCCTGGGAGTAAATAAGTAAACAATATAAAAGCTGAAAATTTAGTCTAATAACTGAAAGTTTAGTCTATTAGAAATTTTAAATTATATGTACTTAAACATTTAAGTTAAATCAATAAAGAGACTACATTTGCTCAACTCAATTAATTGAGTAGTCGATTTCCCATTACTCAAACGAACAAAAGGAATCACTTTCCTCAAATCATTTGAGTAGTCTCAGCTTATACACTTACAGTGTACTGTATTTGTTTATATATATTTTTTTAGTTATTCATTTAAAGATAATTTGCATTTATATCTCTTTGTTCAGTTTAATAAAATGTAGCATCTTTAATACTTTATCTTTATGATTTTATTTATTTAAAAAACAAATTCCTGGCAATCCCTGGAGTCCAGTAAAAAAACAAAAACGTTTGCCCAAATGAAATTGACCACTTGTAACCAGATTCTCACAAGCTACAATATTCCCAGAAATTGCAGAATTGGCAGTTTGTATGTTTATCTCTCTATGTTCATGCAAACCCTGCCATCTGCTGGCACTTTATATTCCACAAACGGCTCTTCAAAGTGAAGATCGAGTTCTTTTTTTATGATTAAGATCTGTGAAAAAAAGGTTCTTTAGGGAACTACATTTTTTCATTTTCATCACTTTGAAAGTTCCCCTTTTTGGCTATTCTTTCATCTTTTTTTAAGAGCACAATTCACTGTAATATGAGAGAGCATGCATATTTAATGCAGCTATAGTCCACATACCTATTCCTACTAGCTGCCTTTTGCCTTGAAAACCATGTGAACACACGCACAGATCCCTCTTTCAGCCAAACAAACGCTCGGCCGCTCTTCTCCACATCTGAGCGCAGGCTGTTTTGGAGCAGAGCTCGAGGGGTGTGGTTTATCTCCCAACTCACGGCCGGCAAGTACCCATGACAACTATTTGAGCCTGCTGGCAACTCACTGTCTTCACATGTTGGGGTTGCCATAGCAACTCCCCGCGGGACTCCCCCTAGATCGACAGGAGGGGCGTCCAGTTGACTAACCCGCTCTCCGTCATAGAGCTGGAGGGAAGAGCACTGTTGTGGATCTGAGAAACCAAAACCTCTAGAGGACCGCGCTTAAAGGCGTAACACTGACTCACCAAAAAAACAAGTCCAGGGAACAGCCAAACAATGGCACTCCAATGGTGAATTAGCCTGTCTATGTTCGCGCCATGTGTTGGGAAAAAACTATTATGTAATTTTACAATGCTAAATCAAGGAGTTCTTAATCATTTACAATATGTCATTTTTAAAGTGTACAGTAGATATAACATACTCTTTAGGTTAGGTCATATGTAGGACCAGACAAAATCTACAGCTATTTTTTTGCTATTTCTACACAGAATTTTGTAAAAACAAATCTGTGGATTTATGCGTAATTATTTTGGAAGTATCATAACTAAAAACTTAATATATAAAATAAAAAATAGCTTTTTATTTTTTATTTAATGTTTACAATGCAAATCCAATTAGATCCACTTAATTGTAAAACAAAGCAAGTTTCTTATATAATATATACTAAAAGACAGAAAATATTACTTTACAAACTATTTTGTAAATAAATCATCTGAAAACTTTCATATTACTCAATAATATTAGTGAAAATGTCAAAATTGAATATAAATTTACACACATTTACACATGTAAATAAATAGACTTAATGATGGGCTAAAAAAATCTGCAGATTTCTGCATGCGCAGATCCGTGTGGGCCTGGTCATATGTGACCCTGAATCACAAAATCATGTCTTATGTTGCATATATGTACAGTATGTTAAAATGGATTACATTATAAAGAACAAAACAATTAAGATTATTGTACTCTACAAACCTTTTAATGAATCTAAAATCAATTCTTGTTTAGTAATATTCATTGCTTCATTTTCAATTCATCTCAGCTAAATAATTGTCCTATCCCAACAAACCACACATGAGTGGAAACCCTCAATAAAATCTCCGTAAAAAAGAACACTGGTTTTTTGGTCAAGGGTGTAGTATGCATGTGTTAAACTTATAGATACAAGTATACTCTAACAGAACAAGTATACTCTTAGACAAAACAACCCCTCCCCCCCAAAATTAAAAAAAAAAAACTAAACAAAAACCCAATAACAAATACTGACAGACTGTACTCATTTCTGCAGCTGACAGTGCTATCACGTCTCTTTCACATCTGAAAGTTTAAGTATAGAATTAGAGTTTTTCACATTGACTAAAGATGTATTGTGTTGCACTTTAATTAAGGCTGAGAATCAATGCATTTGTTGTCTTAATTGTTTAGAAGAACAGTTTCTGTATTTGCTATATTTTGCAAGTTTTTTTGACATCAATAATGATTTTCCATTAACACAATAATATGGTTTCATTTGTTAACAGGAATTGACAATATTATTAAAAATACAGCGTTTATTAGTCTTAAAGCTAATTCACTAAATTGCTGCTTGTATGTCTTAAAAACTAAGATAGACCAGCAATGACCAGTTTTATTTTATGAATTAACATTAACCAAAGGTTAATAACTGCTGTTAAAGTATTTTGTTCATAATTCATGTTAAACAATGCATGGTTCCAAACCTTTATGAACACAAACAATTTTTTTTTCGAAGAAAGCGTAAAATCCTGTAACCACTGACTTCCTTGGTAGAAAAAAAACAAATGCAGTTGAAGTCAATGTTTCCAACATTTTTATAAATATCTTATTTTATATTTTACAGAAGGAAACTCATAAAGGTTTAAAAAACATATAGGGTGAGTAAATGATTACAGAATTGTCTTTCTTCGGGTGAACTATCCATTTTACTAATGTAACAAATGATACCTCAATGTAAAGTGTTGATTTTTCTAAAACACCAAGCAAGTCCTTCTAAAAAGAAAACAACAAGCACACAGTACAAATAACCAGTATCTGCATGCTTGGCCCTTGTTTTGGTTTTGTAGAAAATTGCACAAACCCATTTGACATTAAAGGCTCTTTTTAAGTATTTATTTTGAAAAAAGCATAAGAACTCCTTACAGAAAACATATGCCAGTTTAGGTGCCAATGTATGTGTTGAAAAGTTTCATAAATCCATAAAATGCATTTTTTTTATTGTAATATAAAAGTGGCAAGGCCTTTCATTGGCAATATGAAAGTCAATTGGATAAAACAATCTATGCTAATGCAAATGTATAATTTCAGTTTCCTTTACTTGCAAATCGTGCATTAATACAACAACTATTACTAGTGTACGATTACTAATCAAATCAGACTATGATTGGTACAGCACTTGCAGTGGTTGCCTTTGGAAAAGAAATCCACTGTTTTAAACATTTTATTTGATAATCAAACAAACAGAAAGTGGAAATTCTTGCTTTAAAATAAAAATGCTCATTTATGGAATTCACTGAAGCACCCTCCTCGACACAGGTGCACGTTGCAGATCTTACAGCCGAACACACTTTCATGTCTCAGGCCTTTGTTTGTGCAGTTCCGACAGCGCCTCGAGCGTTCAGACATGCGCTCCAGACGGTGCCCGTACTCCAAGGGTGAGTCCGCATGGCGTTTCCGGGCCGCCCGCTCCATGCCCCTTGCTCCCTGGTAATCACCAATCAACTGTTGCGCCAGACGAATACGGAAATGACGCTGTGTAAACTGTTTGCCATTAAAGCCTGCAGGTGGTGACCCTCCCCGGCTCTCACGAAAAACCACATAGGCATTGACGATGCAGAGGTTTACGTAGAACCACAAAAAATAACGCCACCACTTTTTGCATGGCCTCCCGACCTGGTAGCACTCCCTTAGCTGGTCGCACAAGTTCACACCTCTCATGTTCTCTTGGTATAAAAGCAGAGGAAGTGGCCGAGGTAACCCAAGCCCCACTAGTCCAACGTCTCCATCACTAGCATCTACGTCCCGTTTACCCGGGCTGATGCCCACGATGCCTGGTGCAGAGTTTGAAGATACGCAGCTAACAATTTTAGCATCCCTTGTGACAGTGGCCACAAGGTTGCCATGCTGACACTGATAGAACTCACCCGGTGCCAACTTCCCTACATTGCGAGGTTTTAGGGCATCGGGGTAACCCCGACGAGATGGGTTTGTGGGGCCACAAGCGTAAAATCCTTGATGCAGTAGATGTTGCAGCAGGGGCACCGACGTAAAGAAACTGTCTATGAAAATGTGATGATGTCTGCCCTCGAGGCCCCTGACTAAAGACGACACCACCTTATGACCCAACGCAGCAGTTGTCAGATCATCACTCGGCTTGCCCACATAAATACGAGTGCGGTGGCAGTAGCCTGAGCGAGAGTCACACATCATCCACACCTTCAGCCCCTTCCGAAAAGGCTTCGACGGCATGTACTGCGTTGGCGAAAAGCGTCCCTTTGAGGCGACAGAGCACTCATCGATGGTCAAACAGCGATTAGGTAGGTAGGCGTCCCACATGGTATTCCCGACCATATCCAGCAGGGGGCGTATTTTGTAAAGTCCATCATAGCCCAGCTCCCCCTTGGACGGCTCCGACTCCCGGTCACACAGATGCAGGTGTTGGTTGAGTTTTTCAAAGCGGCGGGCAGTCATTGTTTTCTTAAAGCCAGCATTCCCTATGAAAATGTCACTGGCCCAGTACATGCCATAATCTGGCAGCTGGTTGATGCCCATGAGGATGTTAAGGCCGACGTACGCCGTCATTTCTCTAATGTCAGTGGGGTGCCAGTGGGCGTCTGATCTACCGCTTCTCCTTTGCCGGTAGAGGGCGTAATTGTTTGTTTGTTCTACCATGTGTTTAAACAATGAATCTGGGAAGAGCAACCGGAAATAGTCTAACGTGTCAGCATCATCCCCTAGCGAGTGCTGAGGGCCACTGTCAGCGGTGAAAGGCTCAATTGATATTACCTGGTCAGGCTCTCCCCAGAAATCCGGAGAAGTGCACTCGTCGTCCAAAACATCATACGTGCTGAATAAAGGGTGTTCCTCCTCCTCTAGGTCGGAAAAATCGATGTCCGAGTCGGTAGAAGAGGTTTCAGAGCCGTTATTGGAAGTGGCATAATAGGAGTCCTCCTCGTAGTCCTCGTGCTTGATCCCATTTCCAGTGACTAAAATGATATTGCAGCCGCCTCCCGCGATGTAGCTTGCGGAGTCCGCAGTCTCCTCTCCCTCCGACGCCGCCGCTGCCGCCGCCGCCGCCGCTATGCTCTCCAGCTCAGACTCCCCCTTGTTCTCCTGCAGATCCTCGTCCTCTTCTTCCTCGTCCGACTCGGACTTTCGGAAAGGGATCTCGAACCACTTCACGTCGACGGGGAGATTTACCGGGCAGTCCTCGCCGTCGGAAAGCGCGTTCGTTTCTGTGTCAGTGCTAGTTTCCAAAATAGTAAAAAGCTCTCCTCTTTTTCTTGCCGCCATGTCGGGGTATTGAACTGCCCCTGCATGAGTCCTTTATTTATTTTAGCGGGGTAAATATTCGTCAAAACTAGTCACAAATGCAAAAGCAGCCGAAACGGTCTCGCGTGTGCGCCCGGGAAACTCATGGCTGTCTAAATCGGGCTGTTTTAAAGGATAGTTTCTCATGGTTTCCGCTCTTGCTTTGGTACGCTTTGTAGCGCAGTGTGGCCGCAGACGTCAGAAGCTGCTCGCATGTCCTGCTTTGTAAGGGCGTTTTGCGACTGCAGCTGGTGGGGTTGCTGCTAGTTCGCTGGGCTGCCAGATGGCCGCTTGCTGTTGTAATGCCCGTTGGCACTTGCCACTGCATATGAGCACCGTAGAGACGGCAGATGAAAGGTTCAGGACAATAAACGCACTTGCAAAAAGTGGCAAAAGTACTACAGTGATGTGTGTGTTTTTGGACATGTGCCATAGTGGTATCACGTCTTTTTGCAACTATATCTGTTTTTTGGCCATGATATGTAGTACAATTCTCTTGTACCATGGTAATACCATGGTGTTCTTTAAACTGGTTGTTTGTATATTCAGAAATGTAGCATCAGTTAGGATGTATACTAACTCAATATTAAATGCAGCTGTGCTAAATGATCAACATTATTGCCAAATATAAATTAATAAGTCAAATTATGTTAGTCATTATGGCTTGCTGCCTTTGCAAGTGGTGTGTAAAGGAAAACAATAATGCATGTCCAAATGAAGATCTGAATAATCTGTAAAGGCATCGTAAGCATATTCTTCACTGCTTATGTTTTCTTTCATTAACCAGTGTTATACTACACAGTGTAATTTTAAGAAACATTTGAAAGAACCAATCAATACATAATAATAATAATAATAAATTCTTTATGACTAGCATTCCTTTGATAATAAAAGCACTGTAGTCATTACATATTTCTTTCAATATGACAAAATATATCCTTGTTCTGGATCATTAGACATAATGTGATGATGCCTGGACGTCAGTCTGAATCCAATATCTTTAGAAAGTGCCTTCATACACAAACCACTGCCCTGAGACTGAATGTGCTTAAAGCAGCAAGGCTTAGTTTACAGACACGGCATGTAATACATATCTTCATGACTGCCTTCATTGATCTCACCCTCTGTCTAAAGGATAAACATTTGTTTTTAATTAAACTAACTATTAAGAATTTTTTTTATAAATAAATATATAAATAAATAAGTATATGTTATTTACTTAATTTTTCAAATAAAAATTCTAGTTACATATGGTTAAAAATGATGAACTGGAAATGACATTAGTTCTTCAGAAATCACTGACTGTAATAAGCTGAAATAATAATACCAGTTTTTAATATGATAGATATGCATTTCATGGTAAATGTGAAACTGCTTGATGTCTTAATTATACTGAAACCATCCTCCTCTTAAGGCTTGTAATTATCTCTATGCCTTTCTGTAAGGGTCAGAAACAACGGTAACCATACCTGAGCGAAAATAGAAGTACTGATTAAAAAAAAAACAAAAAAAAACTCCTCTTTCCAGTGTTTCAAAGCCCCTGGGTTATGAGTCTCTGACACCTTTTAAAACTTATTTCTGTGCATATAGAAAATGCATATCTATAATTTATTAGTGGAGTAGCAAGACAGTGACCATAGGGATATGAATGGGCGTGGCAGATTGAGAGGGTGTTCTTTTTAGGACAGTTACTTATATGTGGAACTGTAACCTCTCACAAACCTATTCATTTTATCACCTGTGTTGTTGCCATAATTTATCTACTACACTGAAAGGGATGGTGGTGGTTTTTGCTTTGAATCAGTTTTTAATTGTTAGTAAATATCAGACATTTGTAGGCATGGGCTGGTGTAAGATTCTGACGATATGATAATCTTGGATAAAAAAAAATCATAGTTTCACAGTATTATGATTACTGCTCTAAAATATGCTCTTTATAAATGTCTGGGTAAAAAAAAACTACTTTTCCCTCCTTTGAACACAATATATTTTATTTTGAGAAACACCTAAATGTGTTGTAACAGTAAACATGTCAGGCTAAATAATTCAAATAAATCATTGACTTATGCTGTCTTCATTAGTTTCAAAAACAGATTTCTTTACTATTTAAAATGGCATCTTTGGATATCTTTTCTGCTGAAGATGTTGTCCTAAAAAACTTAAAACGTAAAAAAAAAAAAAAAAAAAACAACAACTTACATATACTGTATGAACATTATACCAGAAAATGTTGGCGGTTTTAAAACCTTAACTTTTCCAAACTGTGGTATACCTTAAAAACGATTATTGTCCCTAGACAATTGTTACTTTATCACACATTGTATTACAACAAAAAATTGCAAGTGTTCTCTCTCTTTCCATCTCACACTTGCACACACACACACACACAATGTTGCTTTATTTTTTTTATTTGGTTAAACTTTATTATAAGGTGTCATTGTGAGAGTGTAACTATGCATTCAAAACTGATGATTATTTTTTGCATAATTAAACTAAATGTATTAACTGTATAGTTAGGGATGGCATAATGTTTAGGGTTAGTTACATGGTATTTTGCATATTACGCTGTTTTTAATATAGTAAGTACAAGTGTGTAACAAGGACACAGCAAAATTAAGTGTTATTTATTTACTTCTTGTCAGGCATCCTTTTCATTCTTCTTGTTATGATGATGATAGTCATCCATCCTTTTCTAAATGACCATGTCCATTTTCTTTACCAATGACAAATGAAGGGATAGTTTAAACCACAATTATATATAATTCTAATATTTTTGAATTATATATATATATATATATATATATATAT
>CAIGQZ010032551.1:2438097-2449277 GCA_903798205.1 Danio tinwini | reverse complement strand
CACACACACACACACACACACACACACACACACACACACACACACCTTTTCAATAAACAATCATTAACAAACATGATATATTGTTGTTTGAAATATATGATACATGTTCAATTATGGTTTATATACAAGTGTAGAGGGAGCAGTACAGACAGTGGAAACACTGAACTTAAGGTTTATTCATTTTATCATATGCATAAAAAAAAGAGTTTAGCAAAAATGTGCAATTTTGGCAATGGTTGTGAATTTTGTGTCTAGAGTTTTAAAAACTGACACTAGGTTTCTGAAATGTGTGGTAAACAATAGTAAAAAACGGCATTATCAATATGTCCCTCTAGTTTCTCAGGAAGTGGTTATTTAATTTTTTTGAATGCATGGAATGTAGTACTTTATTCACAATTGTTTTATTTGATATTCCAATTCTGAACATAATGCACTCTTGTGAACTAATTTGAGAGTTTCTCAAAGAGAAACATTAGGCAGACCACAAACTGGTGATGTGTAATTATGGAGCTTGTTTGTCTTTGTCTCGGCTTTCTTTTAAATGAAATATGTTTTTGATTATGTAACATTAGCAAAAAGTTGCATAATAAAATTTTCCAATTAAATATCAGTATCAAAGTTTAAATGTTTGGAAATCAAAGGCTCACTGTGTTTGATAATCTGTGCACGACTCAGTCGTTACACATAAATATGCTTCAGCATACGCACTTATGCCTTTAGAGTTAATACAAATATTTGGGAGTAAAAACCGCTTTGTTTGTTTCTGCTGTGCGCAATTACCCACTTAAAAGACTGAGAGGGTGTGGGTCAGTAAGTGCAATCATCAATACACTAACATTATTCTGCCATACAAAGGCAAAGTGCAGTAACTACACATTTGGTCAAAATTGAGTTAAAGCCTAAAATAAGCTTCATGGCATCTCATCTCCTGGTTCAATTTTGTCCTGTTTTAGAAAAAGAAAGGTGTGAAAATTGCACTACAAAACACTATTGTAAAAACTTTAAAGGCATTTTGATGAGTTTCAGTGCTTGCATAGATACTACACTTTGCCATTGTAGGGCAGCATTGCATAATGCTGATGTTTAGAATTTGCAATGTCTGGCTTGTCTTCTATCATTTTGACTTTTCTCATCTTCTGTCTTTTCCCACAAGGAAAGTGCACAAGAAATTACTCTTTGTGTAAAAGTCTATAGTCTTGACTGCTATTCATAGATTCGCAATCTCACAATTCACTTTTTTTATTGTTATTTGAAATTCTGAGAAAAAAAAATGTATGTGTGGGGATATATATGTATTATATCTCATTTATTTGATAGTAGCCATAAATACATTATTCATTCATTCATATTCTTTTAAGCTTAGTCCTTTTATTAATCTGGGGTCGCCACAGCGGAATGAACCACCAACTTATACAGCATATGTTTTATGCAGCGGATATTCCAGCCGCAACCCATCACTGGGAAACATTCACACTCATTCACACACACTCATACACCATGGTCAATTTTAGCATATACCCAATTCACCTGTACCACATGTCTTTGGACTCTGGAGGAAACTGGAGCACCCGGAGGAAACCCACTCGAACACAGGGAGAACAAGCTAACTCCACACAGAAATGCCAACTGACCCAGCCAGGGTGTGAGGCGAACGTGTTACCCACTGTGCCACCGCGTCGCCCAAAAATACATTATATGTATTCATTCATACCAAAAATCATTAGAATATTGATAAAGATAAACTTCCATGAAGATATTTTGCAAATTTTGAAGGAATATGCATTACTAAAAACTTCATTTAGGAAACGTTATACTTTTCTTAAAATATAGCTTTTTCTTTATTAAACCCTCAGATTACAGAGTTGATTCTGAGTCAAATATTGTTCTATCATAACAAACCATACATTAGAAAACTGATTTGGTCAGCTTTTAGGGGATTTATAAAAGTCAATTTCATTTTCCAAATCATTTTTTTTTTCTGTGGTAAAAATAAGCTCTCATATTTAGAAATAAAAGTACAAAAGTTATAAAAAGTATAAAAGTTTCAAAAGGTACACTTTTATACCTATTAGATCCACATTTGTACCTTAAAGGTACATATTTATACCTTTAAGGTACAAAGGTAAAGGTACCAAAGTATACCTTCAGGAAAAAAAAGTTCCTTTTAAAGGGCACCTATTTTAAGTGTTTGGTGTCTCCAGAATGTGTCTAAAGTTTCAGCTCAAAATATCCATCAGATTATTTATTATAGCCTCCAGAATCTGCCCATTTTGCTGTCTTGAGTACAGTGTAGCGGTTTTTGTAGTCTTTGGCTTCAAATGCAAATAAGCTGCTTCTCCCCGCCCATCGTTACCATGTATGTGTCTTCTTCTCATCATGCGTTATGTCAGATAAACAGCACAGTGGTACAGAGACAGACTTGGATGAAGCTGTAATACAGCTAATTAGTCATAAATATCAAGTAAGTTTATTTCATGTGTTTGTGGTGGAGTTTATTCAAGCCTTTCTGAAATGATGAGTCTCAAACAAATGCTATTTACAGTACACACACATATGTGCACGTTCACTAACGCCATGCGGCCTTGGTGATTATAGCGGTTAAGAATTACATAGGGATTTTACTGTCTTTAATACAAACATGCTGTTTTAAAAACGTTTAAAACGTATAAAAATCACAGAGTTGGAACAGATATTTTATTCCTTGTTTATTTGTGTTTATTTGTAAAAAAAAATGTTCTGTGGACCTGTGTATACACGTTATTATAAAAATATGACATCTGTCAATCAATTCGGTGGGTGGGGAAAACTGCACTTGTTGCGGTGGGCCTCAAAATCCCTGGGGTTTGAATCCTATTTTAACTAGGAAATTTTTAAAAAGAGACTTGTTGGGTTTATATCACTCAATATGACACTATATATATACACATAGTTCTGTCCAAACAGCTAGCAAAAGTTGATTTATTCCAATTCACACAGTTCATTTGTTCCAAGACAAATCGATTAAGTTAATTTAACAAATTGAAGTGGAATGAAGATAAAACATTTAATTTGTCCCAAAAATCTCAAGAATAGTTTTTTTCAGTTCACTTTAAATAGGTAGTTTAAACAAGCAGCAAATGGTTATGTGTATTTAAGAATTACCAATTTTACTTTGTGAAGTTTCACAAACTAATTTTGAGAGGAACACAGGATATGATGGTTTCTCATCTGTAATCATTAGTAAGCCAATCAGATCATTCCAAACTCATTATAAATAGCCCGACTAGCTTTATTCCCTCATCTTCGTTTTTTGAAGAACACCTACCCCCAACCACCCCATCTCCTCCTTTCCTCATTTACCAGGGGGAGCTTTCGAAAACTTCCTGATCTCCTACCCCTTCATATGCTTAATGACCAGGCGGGAGGCCTGGGCTCAATTATCTCAGAGCTCATGGTTCTGTCCCTGGTCAACATGCCAAACCTGCTATTATTATCAAGCAATATCTAAGTGTGAGCTCTTGAAATTTTATATGCAGACATTTGTTCGTTTCATGTTTATTGAATAAAACTATAAATCCACCATCAATTATGTGCTCCCTTGGACCTGATATGCAACATTTTATTATGAAAGAAAGAAAAATCAATGACACAATGAAAACTCTTTTAGCTGGTTTTATTATTGCTCTAAGCAGACCAGATTTCTTTTACAAACAGGTTTCTTTTACAAAGGTTTACAAACATTTTAAAACCCAAAGTTGTTGGTAAGTGTATAAAGACCGTATTTATTGTGTTTGTAGTTTCTACTGCTGGCTCCCTGCAAAATAAACAAGTCCAATTTTGTTTGTTGACTTTAAGGCAGACTGCCAGTTGGAGTTGTTTTCAGGGTCAGAGATTCAGAACCCAATGAAATTTCCTGGATTTCACACCTTGCTTTTAAAGCTAGCTGATAGTTTATCCTGTTTTTCTGTGCAGTGCGTTAAGGGTTTAATGGTAAAATTGTGCTGATAATCTTTATTAAACCACATATATGTAACATATAAAGAGGAAGAGGCTTTATTAATTGTATATATGTCCCAGGCTCTACGAAATTAGATGAATATACTGTTGCCAATGTCTTGTGTCTTGTGCTGGATAATGTTAGATCCAACTCAAAGTTAAAGAAAAATCATAACGCATAAATAAGTCAGCTTTGTTTGGTTATACTTTATTTTCATGGTCCCGTTCAGACATTCTGTTGACTATAAGTAATTTGGAACTACATGTCAACTCGCAGTCATTAGTGTACTAGTATACTGTTAGTGTTAGTAGAATGAATGTATGTAAACATCAGCAGAATGTCTGATTGAGGATCGTCAAAATAAGTGTTAACCATTATTCCTATTAAACTATTCAATCTATGAATGCTAGAAAGTGAACTAAGTCAAATAGTGTATAAGAAGGCTCTCTTACTTGTGATTTTGGACTAGTGTATATAGTAAAAGCATACATCAGTTGGTTATGCATATACTTTTTATGCAGTAAATTATATCTAAACACTTGTAGACTACATAATTATTAGGTGAAAATTTGCTGAGAAGAGTTTTTGTTTACACTTAAAAATTCTCGCTTTGAATTAATATGATGTAAAGTCATATTTTGCAGCTTATTAATATATTTTTAAAGCAGCAGTTCTCTTTAGGTATTATGATTGTAGAATGCTGAATATGTACTTTATAAGTACATATAATCAGTAAATATCTTCATAGTCAGGAAATAAGCTAGTAGTTTATAGTGAGATTAGTTACTTAAGTTAAAGTGTCTCATTTTAATTTATAACCTTAAAAACTGTAATAAAAAGATGTTATAATAGTGTAGGGAAACATACAGCACTTTGGGTAACACTTTTTTCTAAGTCACAATTTACATTATGAGCAAACTAAGGCCCTGTTTACACTAATGCGTTTTCGTTTTGAAACGGCGTTTTAGATCAAAAACGATCCGCGTCCACACTAGCGTTTCATCTAGCGTTTCTAAACATATCTCCGTCCACACTACTCTACCAAAAACGTATATCACGTGACCATTCGCGCACTCTGGGCATGCGGTTCCAAGTATAAACAGGAAGCGTGTGTCTCGCTCTGCATTTGGTTATTGTTAGTCAACAAACGCTGGTTGAACGATGAACGCGAGCGATTAGCGAGTGCTCGAACAATAGCTTGCCTCTTGCGAATATATGCAGCTGCTGTAGTAAAAAAGGCAGAGTTTAACTGCATAATGGCGCCTAAAATGGACAATGGTGCAAACAACGCTTCCATTTCTGTGTCCATGTTGTTGTTTACAGTGAAGGCTGGTCTGCCGTCTTCCGGTAGCATTATAGTCATGTGATAGGGGCTTGACAAATAAGGGAAGGATACGCAATGATCCAAAAGCCCCAATCAGGTAACGAATGTCTGCAGCCACGCCTCCGTGTTCAGGTGTCTGAAAAACGTTTTCCCCCATCCACACTGAAATAGAGCAGCAGCGTTTTAGAATGAAAACGGCCTCTCCAGCGTTTTTCAAAACGCTCAGTTTTTGGGGCTCGAAAACTCCGGCGTAGTGTGGACGGATGGCGTAACCGTAGCAAAACTTAAAACGAAAACGCTTTAGTGTAAACGGGGCCTAAGATAATTAGCTCAATAAAACACCAATTAGATGCTAATTAATAGTTAGTAAAGTAGAAGATGGGTTTAGGTATTGGGTAACATTAGGGTTGTAGAATAATATATTTTATAACAGCTTATAAACAGTTAATATCTTAATAGTAAGCAGGTAATAAAAAGCAGTAAGCAGTTTAAAAAAAGTTGTCTAAAAATGTCTTTGAATTGGGATAACACTTTATTTTAAGGGGTCCTGCCTTGCATATTCTCCATGTTCTTACTACAGTATTTACACATTTATGCATAATTGCATGCAATTATATGACATAATCTTAAACCTTACCCACATTCTAGCCTTAACTATATAATAAGTACACATAGTTAATTGATATTACTGAATAGATTACATTTAGAATAGATTTTAAAGTATTATTACTTGTCTATAAATCACTAAATGGCCTAGGACCTCAATACATTACAGATATGCTGACTGAATACAAACCTAATAGAACACTCAGATCTCTAGGATCATATAAACTAGAAATTCTAAGTGTTCAGTCAAAGCAGGGTAAATCTGTCTTCAGCTATTACGCCCCCCGCTGCTGGAATCAGCTTCCAGAAATGATCAGATGTGCTCCAACATTAGGCACAATCAAATCGAGACTGAAAACACATCTGTTTAGCTGTGCCTTTACTGAATGAGCACTGTGCTACATCCAACAAATCACATAATTATGTCTTTCTCTTCTTTTTCATTCTTTTATAACCTGTTTAACACATTTTTATCTGTTTTTTTATTACTTGTTTTTCTTTTTCTTTTACTTGTCTATTTTATTCCTGTTTATTTAAAGCACTTTGAATTGACACTGTGCTATATCAAATGTGCTATATAAATAAACTTGCCTTGCCTTGATATTGCTTAAATGTTAAACAGTGACAAGGGCACTTTAAAACAAAGTATAACCAGAATTAGCCTTGTTTTAGAGCTGCTGTCTGATTACATTACAGTGAGTAATGTGGAATCAGATAAAAAAAAAAAACATGATCAGAGGTTAATGCAAACCATTTTTGGTTCCAATGGTTCCAATCAATGGTTTATTTCTTTGCGGAAAGAACAATTAGGCCTGTCACAATAATTAATGTATATATATTGATTTATTGCATGAAACATGGACATGGACATGGCCATGACCTTAATAAATTTTGATAAAATATACTGTATTTTGCTTATGAAAAAATCTCTTGTTGGTGGTGTAAGTGAGCTATTTTACTTTTAGATTAACAATTCACATTGACAGCTGAAGAACAGAGAAGTTTTAAATTTTCCTGAAAACTACTGAAAATTTGGAAGAAAATTTCCAAATGAGCTCTGTTAAAAGTCTAAAGTTGGTTTTAAAGGGGACCTATTATGCCCCTTTTTACAAGATGTAAAATAAGTCTATGATGTCCCTACAGTGTGTATGTGAAGTTTCAGCTGAAAATACCACAGAAATACTTTTTACAACTCTTTAAAACTGCCCCTTTTAGGCTTTGATCAAAATTGTGTCATTTTGGTGACTGTCGCTTTAAATGCAAATGAGATTGTGCTCTTTTCAAAAGAAGGCTTAGCTGTAAAGGCCTATGTGTCAGCATAGCGGCAGATTCAAAACTCTAATGGTGGACGGCTGCTTCTCACTCAGGGCTGTCTATAAATGAGGCAGAGATTGTCAATAATGGGTGGGAATTATTGACGTTCACACACTGCTGCCACACAACTGTGTTTAAACAACCTATAATAGTGATTTTTGCATAATAGGCACAATGATGCACATTCACAAATAACAATAAAGCTGTTTTACAGGGACATTTAAATTCTACATCACTGTTGTCAACATTTATATAGGACATTTAAATAACCTATCATTATGAGAAGACTCTGTTATACTCTATTATTATGATGTATAATCATTATGCAGTGGCATAAAATGAACTCAAAATTACCACAGTAACACTTATCACAGTACTTTCTGTTACAATATATTGCAAAACAAGAATTATTTGTCATGACAGCCTTAAGAACATTGATCTAAAGGTATTTTTTGTAATGGAATTCATGGGTGTTTAAGGCTTGTCATGGAAGCATTAAAATCAGTAAAGAGCCTATTTATGTTTATGGCTATATTTATTCTATTTTTGAGGCTATCAACTCCAATGGTCTAAATGATTTTTACAAACCCAGGCAATTTGGAATAAATAACTTGAGTTGCCATGAGAGAACACCGATATATTAGGATTAATTCAGACATTTAAGTAGGTTTACCAACAACATATATGTGTGTGGCATGACCTCAGGCCCTGACCTCTGAACCCTGCTCTGTATTCTCGTAGGATATTAGAGCAGAATGTTTTTGTATGTCTAGAAGGGATCACTTTCCACTGAGATGGCAGAGGACACAAGTGAAGACCACACTATTGATCTGATAGAGGTGAACACATTGAGGGCTGGGTCATGGTGAGCTCGTCCTGGGTTTGTTATGCTTGTCATGAGCTATGATCTTGGTAACCATTGGATGCCTAGGCAAACGTGTCATATACGTGCTTCACGATGTGGCATATTTGTGACACTGGACAAAAAGAAATATGTCTTATGATCAGGGCTTTACATTAACACCCGCCAACCCGCCAAATGCGGGTAGATTTCAGCTCTGGCGGTTTGGACAGATACCTTCACTAGCCACTTTGGCTGGTTGGAAATAATTTTTTTATTTTAGTTTTCTTAAAAGCAGCGTTTGAAAAAAAACATGGCCCAATATTCGTTCAAATATGATCTTAGAATCGAGAAGCAGCACGACTGACAAAAGCAACGCGCGAGCAGAAAGCTGGTAAATGAGGATGATCACTCGCACGCACAGATGATGTGATGCACGCGACTGTTAAAAAGTGCGCACGCTCGCGTTTACTTGCGCGAAGCAATCGCGCCTAGGAAGTGCAACTGGTGTGATCGGTTCCCTTTGAAATAGATCGGACAATGGACAAAGAGCGATGATCGTGCACCCACAGTCCTGCTGCTTTCAAGAGCTCAAGATAAAAAAAAACACATGTTCTTTTGTAAGCAGCAGCGGTCACTGCTTTTTAATTATTTTTTGAACAGATTATTAACAGGCCTATATTAACTGTGTGCGTGTGATCATTCTTTCATTATCAAATACGGTATGTTTCACCTGCTTTCTGTTGCTTACAGTTTACAGTTTATAATACAGTTTGCTTACAGTTATATTTGCAGTTAACTGGTGATCCGGGACTTAGCCATGACAGATTACTGTGCATTTTTAGATACATGACAATACTTCTTTTTTTAAATGTAATGTTTTTTTTTTTAAAGAAAAGTTATGTTGAATTAAAAAGTGCATATATACAGCTATATTTTCCTTGTTTTGACACATAAAAAAATGTGGCTAAGAAATACTTATGTGGTTTGGTCAGAGATGAATTTTATAAATCCTTCATTTTGAGCCCTGAAAAATCATGTGAAATAAAAACTGATTGTATTGCAACACCACCCATTTGCTCATGCACACTGAGCAAGCTAATACACAATACACACAAGAAGTTAAATGAATGGGGAGGCATGTGAACATAACACATTTAAATCAAGTCATTTTAGCATGTCAACGTCAAATTATAAAATATATTTTCCCAACAAGAAAAGTGTGGCTAGTGAAAATGGTGAGTGGCTAGTAATTTTGAAAATCTACTAGCCACAGTGGCTGGTGATCAAAAAAGTTAAAGTTAAGCCTTGCTTATGATACACAAGTTTGCCAATCTTTCCAATTTTTTATGCCAAAAATTATTTGAGTAATAAATAAAGATCATGTTCCATGAAGATATTTAAGTGTATCAAAATTAAATATTGGATTAGCATCACATTTCAAAAGTATTGCATTGCTAAGAACTTTATACAACTAAAGCCCCAGTCAGATCACAAGATTTCGGCACGATTTTCTTGACGTAGGGTGTTGTAGAGATTTGTAAATGACAAATAGGTTGTGTGACACAAGATTCAATAGTTTTTACTTGTGTAATGTGGCCTAGTTCACGACAACCGAATCCAGGCCTGTGACGCCTCATGACACCATCACAGAAAGTCTAGCATGTTTAATTTTTTTATCGTTCTTTACGATGAGTTCCGTCACATGGGTGACACTGTGCAATAGGAGCACATTTTCAGTTATCTGATAAAGTTTAGGGGGTTTAGGGGTGGGGTTGGGTGTCACACCTCCTTTGAAAATGTTTGTACGTTTTTGTACAACTGCCAGAAAACTGACAAAATGTAAAATATTTATGTTTGCTTGCGAGATCAGGCTGGATATTGACAAGTTAATATAATCAAAAAATTCTTGAGATTTTAATTGGGACAACATTATTGTTTTTTGTTCAATACATTTCAATAACCTTTTATCGATTTGTGTTGGGACAACATGAATGAATTGTGTGAAACCCTGCATTTTTACAGGGTTGTACTTTCATAGAAGTAGATTATCAAAATTTACCTGAATTGTACTTGTGCAACTTATTACAGTTTTTTTTAAGTAATTCTTAAGTCTTTTTTTCAGTGCAATTTTTTCAGTGCCTTTTTGAATCCTCATATTTAAGGTTTTTAAGTAGTTGCCTCTCAACCAAGTACTGTCCTATCTTAACAAAGTATGCAGTACAACAGTGAAAATATTATTTATTTAGCTTTCAAGTTATGCAAAAATACACATAAGACAGTTTTGTGGTTCAGGGTCACATTTCATATTCAATTCACCTTTATTTCTATAGCGCTTTTACAAAGCAGCTTTTTATACTGTTTCATTCATTCATTCATTCATTTTCTTTTCGGTTTAGTCCCTTCATCAGGGGTTGCCACAGCGGAATGAACCACCAACTTATTCAGCATATGTTTTACACAGTATGCCCTTCCAGCTACAACCCAGTACTGGGAAACATTCATACACTCTCATTCACACACATACACTACGGACAATTTAGCCTACCCAATTCACCTATAAAACATGTCTTTGAACTATGGGGGAACCGGAGTTGACCTTCTTGCTGTGAGGCGGTTGTGCTACCCACTGAGCCCCCATGTCACCTTTTTACTGTTTATTACACTTTTTAAAGCTGTATTTCTGTATTTCCTCTTAATGTGGAGTATCTTTTGAACGTGCACCAAATGGAAGTAACATTTGGTGCATAAATTAATCACCCTCTTTCTGAGTTTATGGTTTTCCTTCCTACTGCGTCACACAAAGAGAACCTGGCTGCTTGAGGCCGTTGAAGTTCTGCTGTGCAAGCAGGATCCCATCCTTGTGCTTGAGCTTCAATGAGTTTTTTGTGTGTTTATGTGTCTATTGCGGTCTATTTAAATATACACACCAAGAAGTATAACCTTTTTTGTTGAGGAGGTTTTGTGCGATTGTAAAAAATGCTTCACCTCAGCTGAACTACAGCACAGTACTAGATAATAAGTTTATCTTTATAATGGGTATGGTTTACCATGGGCATGATAAATAAATAAATAGATAGATAGATAGATAGATAGATAGATAGATAGATAGATAGATA
>CAIGQZ010032551.1:2408478-2419734 GCA_903798205.1 Danio tinwini | reverse complement strand
ATAATAATAATAATAATAATAATAATAATAATAATAATAATAATAATAAACTCTCAGGTGCTCAGCACATGCAGGCTATAAATATTTATTGTTATCCACTGTCTGTGGTTGTACTTTAAAAAAATAAGGATATAAAAAAAATATATAAAAAGAGTAGAGGGCACATTTTAATAATTTCATCATATGTCATAAACATATTTTTTGTTGCACCTCTGTGCAATAGCATATGTAAAACAAAGAAAAACTACAAAATATATTGGATTCATGTAATTGAATGAAATGAATGATGAATTAATGAAATTATGGCAACAAAATATCATTTTCAAACACACTGACAATCAGAAATAAACAAATACAAATATTTTCTTGCTTTTTTGTTTGTATTTTTTTTGTTTGTTCGTTCATTCGGTCATTTATTTATTTATTTATTCATTTATTTAACAGGCTTCTATCAATATGTTGTTGATTAAAACCTGTGCAAATTTTATAATAAGTGGTGAAGTTTCTTTGATGTGTTTTTTTTTGTTTGTTTTCTTTTGTTTCCTTCCTGTTGGTGCATCCCAATTTGCATACTATCTATCTTAAATAGTATTCATAAATAGAAATAGTGCATCCCAAACCATAGTACAGTATGTTGAAAACAGTATGCCAAAGGTACCTGGATGGTTTACTATTTCCAGTAAAAATTCTAAGTGTAGAAGCGTCCATACTCTAACCGCTAATATTGCCCACAACACATTGCGCGTTGGACTTGAAATTGACTAGAACTACAAATGCAAGTAAAAAGTGTAAACAAGCTACAAACATGGCGGACACGTGAGTTAAACCATCAAAAGTTGTTTGAATGACTATTAATCAATATCTAGCCAACTAGAACGTATTTAAACTGCTTTCAGTGTTATATTTCATCTACAGCAACAATGTTTACTTGTATCAAGATATGTATGGACATTAACTTCTGAATGCATAATTTAGCCAGGAGACTTCTATAGATCAGTGGTCTCAAACTCAATTCCTGGAGGGCCTCAGCTCTGCAGAGTTTAGCCCCAACCAGCTCCAACTCACACCTGCTTAATAGTTCCTAGATGTCTTAAACACCTTAATTAGTTGGATCAGGTGTGTTTGATTATGGTTGGAGCAAATCTGTGCAGATTGCACACCACAAACATTAACAATTACAAATATAAAATTCCTTACATTGCTATGCTACAGAAAAAAGGAGCATCTTGTTTAGGTTTCTGCATTTATGCACATCTTAATGATTCAAACCCCACCCACAGTTCCGTCATTTGGGTTCATTTCTCTCAGCTTTTCATCACTGGATAATTTCTTTCAGTTTTCCCTATGGTGAACCACCTTATAAATCATTTAGATGCAGCATTTTTTTCCATGGATGCTGACAGACCAGATTGATGCAAGTTACATGTCATTATCTTTTGGAATTGCGAAACTGATGCTTGACTTGCTGCCAGATCAGAATCATTTCTTCCCTCAGTGCCACTGATGTCATGTTGTAACATATGTGAAACATGTTGAGGCCACTGACAGTCACAGAGAAGGACTTAAAATATTACTACAATCAAATTCTGCAGAACTCCAGTTTTAGTTCATTATGGAGCCTGCTGATCAGTAACGTAGGAGCGAAATACTCAATAGCAAAGTCAGTTAGTGCATTCAACACAGGCTCATTGTGAATATATGTGCTTCAGCCTACATTTTTTTGTGAAACTACAAAAATGTAAATAAACATATGTTTGACTGTAGTTTCACACTATTGATATTTACAGGGACATATTATCAATGATTGGTTTGTGCAAAAAAATACCTCAGATACCTCAAAACAACTTTCATTCATTCTTGACTTGTAGGGGAAACCGGAGCACCCGGAGGAAACCCATGGGAACACAGGAAGAACATGCAAACTCCACACAGAAATGCCAACTGACCCAGCCAAGACTCGAACCAGCGACCTTCTTGCTGTGAGGCGATTGTGCTACCCCATGCGCTGCCGTGTCACCATCAAAACAACTTTATTTGTTCATTCAATCATTCATTCATTCATTTTCTTTCGACTTCGTCACTTTATTAATCTGGGGTCACCATAGCGGAATGAACCGCCAACTTATCCAGCATATGTTTTATGCAGCGTATGTCCTTCCAGCTGCAACCTATCACTGGGAAACATCCATACACACTCATTCACACACATACACTATGGACAATTTAGCTTACCCAATTCACCTATAGCACATGTCTTTAGACTGTGAGGGAAACCGGAGCACCCAGAGGAAACTCACGCGAACACGGGGAGAACATGCAAACTCCACACAGAAATGCCAACTGACCCAGCCGAGCCTCAAACCAGCGACCTTCTTGCTGTGAGGCGATGGTGCTACCCACTGTGCCACCGTGTCATCCTCAAAACAACTTAACAGTGAGTATTATTTGTAATAAAATAAGTTTTTCTGACATACTGTTTCTATTTCCATATGGACAACTTTTCAAGCGTGATCAGTTTGTACTTTAGCTCACTTTGTTCAGTGTTTAACTTCCCAGGTTTGAGTCTGGTGAAGCGCGCTTCCACAAAAAAAGAGATAAGCAATGTAAAATCAAAGTACAACTACTGTACATGCTGTGGTGCAGCTTGCCCACACGTTTGCTATTGAAAGACCATTGGTTTGGTTTAGGGAAGAGTTTAGGATAGTGTTTAGGTAGATGATCTCATGACAAGCCCCGCCTTCTCATTGGACTTGCACAAGAAGGACATGTATCTGAAATGACCAATAAAGCATACCTTATGTAACATATTTCAGATTCACAACAATGTGGATACTGTAGCAGCCTTTAGTGGATTTGGTATCTGAAATGTGCAATAAAACATGTAGACTGAGGCATATACACTCACTGGCCACTTTATTAGGTACAGCTTACTAGTACAGGGTTCGACTCCCTTTTGCCTTCAGAACTGCCTTTATCCTGTGTGGCATAAATTCATCAAGGTACTGGAAATATTCCTCAGAGATTTTGGTCCATATTGACATGATAGCGTCACGCAGTCGCTGCAGATTTGTTGTCTGCACATCCATGATGCAAATCTCCTGTTCCACCACATCCCAAAAGTGCTCCATTGGATTGAGATCTGGTGACTGTGGAGGCCATTTGAGTACAGTGAATACATTGTCATGTTCAAGAAACCAGTCTGAGTTGATTCCTGCTTTATGACCTGCTGAAGATGGGTACACTGTGGTCATAAAGGGATGGACATGGCCAGCAACATTACTCAGATTGGCTGTGGTGTTGACACAATGCTCAATTGGTTTTAATGGGCCCAAAGTGTGCCAAGAAAATATCCCCCACACCAATACACCACCACCAGCAGCTTAAACAGTTGATACAAGGCAGGGTGGATGTTGTTGATGTTGATTTCTTTATGGGAGGAAAGCCTCTGAATGTCTTTCTCTTATGCTCTATATTTGTCGAACCACAGCTTTATTTGAGTGGAACATGTAGAGAATGTGAGTTAATTATATTGTTGAGTGGCTGCTCATGAGTGCTAACTGTGCTCTGTATCATTAAGCGGCTACTCATCAGAGAAACACCTTGAGTTAGTGACTGGCATGATGTTTAACCTGACCAGTGTTCTCACCTTCATAAATCACTCAGTGAATGAGCCCTCAAGATCCTCTCACTCTGGAGTGGGCATCTGGTAGAGCTTTAGCTCAGAAACTATTGACTGTTTTATTCGGCCATGTATGGTAGTCTCTCGTCTGTTGGTTTATTGAAATCTTTTCATGAACTGACATGATTTTTTTTTGCCAAATGAGCCAAAGCAGTGCAGGAATCCAAATTGTGTTTGCTGCATTGTAAGGAGGGAATGCAGACAATTATTTGCTTATTTTGTTACAGTTCTGAGCTATTGCTATACAAGGGTGATTGTCTGAGGTCAGTGCTGTATTTAATTTTCTTACTGAAAATGAGATGGAAGCTTTTGTTCCACTATTACTTTCTGAGAGTGACAAATGCTCTTCTCTTATCTATTGAGTTTATCTGAAAGGGAATAGTTTTCTTGAATGTAAATTCAGTTACCATTTTCTCACCCTCACATCAGGACAAACATGTATGAGATTTGAACACACAACTGAAAAATATTGGGGCCCAAACAACTCTGGAGCTCCATGAAGGCTTGAAAATGATCTGTTTCCCCAGATTTATGCTTAATAGTTGTGTGTTTAAGTAAAATATAACCTACTGATGACATTTTTATCCAAAATTAAAATAATTTTTGTCACATAGTAAATTTTTGCATAAAATAATTAGCATAAAATAATTTTAAACCTGTTTGTTTGTTTGTTCGTTCATTTTCCTTCGGCTCTCTATTTCAGAAGTTGCCACAGCGGAATGAATCGGCAACTATTCCAGCATATGTTATTCCAGCATATATAAGACTGCGGATGTCTTTCCAGTCGCAACCCAGTAGAAACACCCATACACACTCACTCACACACACTCATACACTATGGAGAATTTAGTTTATTCACTTCACCTATAGCGCATGTCTTTGGACTGCGGGGGGAAATCAGGGCACCCGGTGGAAACCCATGCGAACATGGTGAGAACATGCAAACTCCACAAAGAAATGCCAACTGGCTCAGCCGTGACTCGAACCAGCAACCTACTTACTGTGAGCCTTTTACAGAGTTAGGGATTCAGTCAACTCATCTGAAAGCCTTTTTTTCTGAAACTCCAGGATAGAAAGGTACGTCTAAATCCAAATTTTGCTTCACTTTCTGTCTCTGAAGGTACCTTCCACTAATCCTTCACTGGCTTCAGTAACCCAATTTTGCACTTTTGATAGCAATTTTGTGAGACGTAACTATTGTAGTAAGCATATGTCCTCTTAGTTATCACAAAAGTTCTGTGTTTTGTTTTACATGCACATGATTATATCATTAGACTAACTCATAGTAATATAGCATCCCATATTGACAGAAAACAAAGAGTTGTTGACATTTTTGCAGATTTATCAAAAAAGAAAAACTGAAATATTACATTGGCCTAAGTATTCAGACCCTTTGCTGTGACACTCATACAGTATAACTGAGATGCTTTCCATTTCTTTTGATTATCCTTGAGATAGTTCTACACCTCCATTTCAGCCAGCTAATCCTGCTGATTGGACTTGATTAGGAAAGCCACGCAGCTGTTTATATAAGACCTTACAGCTCACAATGCATGTCAGAGCAAAAGAGAATCATGAAGTGAAAGGCACTGCCTGAAGAGCAAAAAAAATCTGCTACACTTACTGTAAGGTTCCTATAAGCACAGTGGCTTCCATAATCCTTAAATGGAAGACGTTTGAGACAACTAGAAGCCTTCCTCATTGTCCGGCCAAACTGAGCTATCGGGGAAGAAGAGCCTTGGTGAGAGAGGTAAAGAAGAACCCAAAGATCACTATGGCTGAGCTCCAGAGATGCAGTCGGGAGATGGGAGAAAGTTGGAGAAAGTCAACCATCACTGCAGCCCTCCACCAGTCAGGGCTTTATGGCATAGTGACCTAACACATGAAAGCCCCATCGAGTTTGCTAAGAAAAACACCTGAAGGACTCCAAGATGGTGAGAAATAAGATTCTCTGCTTTGATGAGATCAAGACACAGAACTTTTTGGCCTTAATTCTAAGTGGTATGTGTGGAGAAAACACAGAATACAGTCCTGACAGTGAAGCAACTTCAATGATTTTAGCAAATGGCTGCAATATAACAACAAGTAAAAAAATTTAAGGGGATCTGAATACTTCTAAAAATCAACTAAATTTGGGTAAACTGTCTTTTTAAAACTGCTCTTAAATCTATACTGAGGGCTGTCAAGTCTGTAATGGGATTCTAAATCAGAATGATGTTTGGGTAATTTAAGGATAAATATACCTACAGCAAGTTTTTTACTGTGACACTGGCCTGGGAACAAAGTTTATTTCTCTTTTAGTGCCCTTAACGTAAGTGGCCATTTGTCCAAAAATCCTATACTTTGGTTTAAAATGGGCTGTAAGCAAAAGTGGGAGGAAACATCCCATTAGTGAAAACTGTTCACTCACACAGGCTTGAAAGAAACACACCAAAAGGGCTGCGATGAATCTGAATCAGTGTACCTTATAATGATGTTTTGATGTTTGTAAAGATGCTAAACAATACAAACAAAGAACTAACATAAAATGATCTTATTATTGGCATCTACAGAAGCTTGACCTTTACATCAGAGGAGCATGTTCTTTATATTATGGATTTCAGTCTTTTAGATGCTACAAAACCACCAACTATGATGTTTCTCATGCAAAATGCATCTAAATGTATGAAGACTCAGTTACTGTAAAAAAGTGAAGCATTTGAATGGTTATTTAAGTATAATATAAATAAGTAAAAATCATTTTTTGTTCAATCCATTAATTTGATCATTCATTTTTTTCATTTACTTGCTTGCTTATTTTTATGTGTTTAATATTTTTTGTGTTTATGTTTGATGTCTAAATTTAAAAAATTTATTGTAGTCATATTTTGAGTATTTTGTTATTCATATTCACTGAAAGAATATTCGGTCCAGATTGTTTTGTTTTGCTTTTTTGTTTGATTTATTAATTGTTTGTTTGTTTTTTAGTTTGTTCTATGATTTATGCGAAAAGTTTTTCTTCCCTTTTTTTCTTTTCTTTTTTTTCTGTTCATTTACATGATAGTGGCATTTTGGTAATATAAAACAACAAACCAATATTTTTTAAGAGCAAAATGTATGTTTTAAAAAGAAATAAATATTATTTAATATGTACATATGCAATCAAGCATTTTCGATTACTGGCAATGAAACTATTACAGCATTGTGGAAGATTTGTCGCCCACTTGTCTTTACAAAATTGTTATAATTCAACCACATTGGAAGGTTTTTGAGCATGAACCATATTTTTAAGGTCATGCCACAACATCTCAATAGGATTCAGGTCAGGACTTTAGCTAGGCCAGTCCAAAATCTTCATTTTGTTTTTCTTCAGCCATTCAGAAGTGGATTTGCTAGTGTGCTTTGAATCATTGTTCTGCTGCAGTAGCAGTAGATCTTTTGGTCTATTTCACTTTATCAGGCAGGTCCTATTTAAGTGATTTCTTGATTTTTGTTGTGTAATGTACCCTTCACATCTTTGTAATGGCATTGGTTTTGATCAAATTCAGTTTTCAGAATTGGCCATTTAACCAAAGCCTGAGAAAAACAAAAGCTATCACTTTATTTTAATATTCTTATTTAGACATTCTGTTAAGCTACATGTCAACTAGAACTTAATAAATCATTAAAATGTATGCTTAATATCTGCTAACACCACAACCAGACATACATTATACATTATATTTTTATTATACATTTATTATACATTTTTTATTAAGTAACTTTGCAACCACATACCAGATTATTCTGCTAATCACAACCTTGACCTTTGTGGGCTCTATATATGAACACTGTAACAAGAATTAAGATGAAGTGAGCCTTGTAATATTAACTTTTACTCAGCTGGTTGCATCTAAGGGTCTTTGTCTAGTCATCACTGAGATTTCTGTTATTCTAATTGTAGAGCATATTTAGATCATTTCTAGCTTTTTCAATTGAGCCATAATATTGTCTGAGATGTTCTTTTGAAGAACCACTCCAGTCCGTCATTCCACGGTGGCAGCACATTATTTCTTTAATTTGGCTGCTCGTCTGTCATTATGAAGAGGTCATTTCACCTGGTGCAGATGTTGCTGTTACTAATGAGTAGGCAGGTTCATTTTATGAGGTTAAAGATGAGAATGCGGGGTCAGACTTAATCTAGCGAAGGGAAAAATCATCTGTTCCAATGTCACCTTGTCTTGTAGTGCAGGAGAAAGGTGGCTGTCTGGACAGGGAGTAATTCACTGCTCTAACTTTAAAAGAAGCATTAGCCAACACTTAAGAGCAAAAGTGGCAGCTGTCAGTGGCTGTGTTTTCATCCACATTCCATTTTGGAATATCACATAAAAACCACTTAATAGAAACCAAGATGGGCAAACATTTCGTGAAAAAGCACATAAAAAAACTTATGTGCATAGCTGAGTAGGATACCTGTTTCATCCGAAAAGAAAAAAATGCATATAAACTATGTTGGAAACACATTTACCGAATAAATTCCACCATGTGCATCAAACAAGTTATGTGATTTTGTTTTACCAGAGCATGTGATAAAAACCACATTGTAAAACATCTGAAATGTTGTTTTGGTCAGTCTGGAATCCAAAGTCTGTTATCAAAGTATTATTGCATCCCAGATTTCTTGAGCATCTCATGCTTCCAAAATCCGACGTGTGTTCATGACGTTATGGCTTCATCTTCTGAGGCATAAGTAATTAATTATATAAGTCCCACATTGGCTCTCCTACTGCAGCAAATTCCATTTTTATTTTGATATCTGCTGCTTATCAAACTGGCATTTATGGTAAAGTGACAATTTTTTTCTCTTTGACTGAATGGAAACAGTGCTCTATTGACAAATGCAATATTTCAGTTTTGCACATGTTTAATTTGCATCTTTGGAAGTGTTTTTGTCCCACTGACTCTTTGAACACACACTCAATTTACATGCAGCTCTACATTTACTTCTTCATATGTGAACTGTCACAAGATGTCCAGCGTTCTCCAGCCTCCGGCGCCTAGACTGCAACTCTGCACAAGACATTTGGCCATAGGAGAAATGGTCATGCCCAGCTGAGCCTGGTTTCTCTCTAGGTTTTTTATCCTTTACTTTTGCCAATTAGTGAAGTTTTTTCTTCGCCGCTGTTGCCACTGGCTTGCAGGGTTTGGGATTTGTGGAGCTGCACATCGATAGATTTGCTCTTCAGTGTTTGAACTCTCAGCTGTGAATATTAAACCACACTGACCTGAACTAAAATTAACTTAAACTCAGAAAACTAAACTGATACTGTTTCAATTTACTATAATCCTCTATGTGAAGCTGCTTTGACACAATCTACATTGTAAATGCGCTATAGAAATAAAGGTGAATTAAATTGAATTGAATTAAATTGAATCCTTCTTTGGGACGTCCAGAGCCATATAGTTTGATCACTTAGGCCCAATCCCAATTCTATTTTTGCACCCCTACCCCTTCCCCTTGGCCCTTAAAAACAAGTGTGAAGGGGAAGGGCTTAAAAATTTAAACCTAAGAATTGGGACAGCACTACAACACCTGCACACGTCATCATATGTCATCGTGATCTCTTGCTTCATGTGAGATCAGATGATCGCAACTGCTGTTGTTATTCCAGTTCCTTAATTTTTTGGTATTTATCTTCAGGAAATCACTGAAAGCATATATTATGTTATCGTAATGATCTAATGTGGTAATGAGATCGTAATTATACTGCACATTTACACCGTGGCCATATTCATCTGTGTAAACACACCAAAAACAACATTGACATGCACTGTAAAACGCTCATTCTCAGCCATTAGAGTTTTCTGACAGGGTGTTCGAGTGTCAACGAGTGTCAGAATGTTGTGGGACTGCTGTACAGGAGTTATGATTATGGATTATAGATCTCGAAATTTAGCGGTTTTTATTTTAGCGTTTTTTTATAAAAGCATGACAGTAAAACATGAACGCGGTTATGAATATATGAAAATGTGTTTGTTTGTTGTAAAAATTTGTAATAATGACAAAAAATTTAAATTTGTGACTCTCCTTACTTCCAGGTGCAGCGAAACTGCGGTTGTAGCTGGTGTATTCTGGGAAATATCCTTACCCCTTGGTTTTAAGAGTGGTCCTGAAAAATTTTCGTTCAAAAGGCTATCTACCCCTTTCTTTTAACCCTACGCTTTCAAGCTAAAGAGAATTGGGACACCCCTTTCCCTTCAATTGGGATTGGGCCTTAATCATATTTTTGATTTCCTGGCCTGGTTGTATACAGAATATTATAAATATATTAAATATAAACAAGTAACACTTTACAATAAGGTTACATTAAATACTGTTAGTTAATATCTTTATTTACTAACATGAACAATAATAAGCAATACATTTAGTATAGTATTTATTCATCTGTGTTGACGTTAGGTAATGAAAATGAAGTAGTTCATTGTTAGTTTAACTAAAAGTGCATTAGATAATGTTACAAACACAAATTTAGATTGCATTAATATTATATGATATTGTGTTTATACAACAGTTTGACGGCATAATATAAAAAACAAACAAACACAGCAAGTCTAAAAATCCTTTTGTATGAGGAACTACTTTCTTCCACCATTCATTCACATCTGCAGCTGACGTCAGAACAGCAAAAGCCGTAGCTACTTTACCAACGTCATTAGAGCTAGTGTTTGAATGATTCTCTAACGTAATGTCTAAAGTGATGACAAAACAAGTGATTTTGCTGACATTTTAAGATTATAATGCTGAAATGCTTGAAATGTTTTCAGTCTACAGACATATCCCACTATTTCTCTGTTGCGATCAGAAGATCCCAATAATTAACCCCGAAAAAGCCAAAGCAACGCAATCACTACCAGTTTACTGTTGTGTTTGCCATAAGGAAAAACGTTAAACACATGCGGGCATTTCTTCTTTCTACTTGCTGAACTAGTCTGCTTTAACGAAAACAGGAGACTCATTTAAAACAAACAGATGGACAACCAAAAAGTAACTTAGGGTTATACAAAGGGTGGCCAACACAAAATACATACATTCCTGATATCTAGGACGCATTACACACTCAATACACTACAATTACTATGGTATAAATACAGCACTAAAACATAAAAAGAGAGAGAGATCGAATTAGAAAGTCACTTAGCAGTTTAATAATGATTTGATCAGCTGTAGTTTAAAAATATGCTGATCTTAAGCTGATCTCTAAGGGCTTATTATGATCTTTGTTGCCTTCTTGTGGATGGACAACATCAACCATCTTTGCTCTGCTCAATGAAAGGCTAATTGCCGCTGCCTCTCAGAAATTATAAATATTTAAAATAGGCTCTATCCTTATAAAAACTAAAAAAACCCTTAAAAATACATTATGTTGTCCAATAGCAGCAATATTTGTTAAAGTGTGGTGAGTTTAGTGATCTGCTGTCACTTTATGTGGGTGGAGTAATACAGAAGGGTGAGGAGGCTGTACGCGTGCTGATATTGCAGAATATGGAAAGGATTTTAGTTTTGAGAACCATACAGAACTGTTGTGTGTGTGTGTGTATATATATATATATATATATAT
>CAIGQZ010032551.1:2387424-2403478 GCA_903798205.1 Danio tinwini | reverse complement strand
ACGTGCAACTACATATATATATATATATGTATAAGACATCTGTCTGTGACATCCATACAGCATATGAACTTGCCATATACCTATGGGATAATGTTGTTTTCTGTATAAGGACAGAGAAGAAGAGAGAAAAAAAAATGAATAAGGAACAAAGAACCTCACAGCTGGCTCTGGAATGGACACCTGGGCTCTCTGTACCTGAGCTCTGATTGGCCAGATGACAGATTGCCACGTGCAGATGTTGTAGATCTTGTACAGCACTGTGAGAGGTAATTACGACTTTTCTACTGCAGCTTTGGGAACAGCTGGGAGTTGAGTCTGATGTCCACCTCAGCAACTTTCATCAGCTTACATTCAGTGTGCTTCATGACTGTGGAGCTGGATTATGCAAGTAGACCTCAAGGCTGCATTTGTGCTATTCAAACGAACACTATAAACATTAAACTGATATTTACTGGTCTTTAATCTACTGCTGGGTTATGATTTAAAGCCAAGTGATCATTGATCATACAGAAATGGAGCACATGCATACTTTTAGTTGGTTGGTATGACAATTTCATGTTGGATATAGCTCAACTGAGTACTTCTTCAGAATCAGCAGCACACACACTTCATTTGCAAGAGCAATTGTAGCAAATCTGTAGCTCAAATTAATCAGCTTTTTGAGTAAATAAAACAGTTTGCTGGCAGAAACCAGAATAAAGAATATACTCAGATTTGATTCTTCAGAGAGTGAAAAACTGGGGAACAAATGAATGGATCATAGTGAAAGTGGCCATTAATAATGTTAAATGTGGTTAACTCTGTGCTATTGAATCCTTGAGTTCATACCATTTTTTTTGAAAGATTTAAATCTTTATTATTTTTTAAGCGGTAGTTTAGTCATCATTTTGATGTATGCATGAAAAAGTTATTGAAGCTGCAGTTTGCTAAACAATGCCATTTTTGTCACCTTTTACCTTGTTCAAAATGTCACTTTATTACTTAGTTTTAATTACTTACAATTATTATATAAATATTTGTCAGAAACCAAAAATATATGGGTCAAATTTATACATTTTTCTTTTGTCAAAAAGCAATAGAATATCAAGTAAATGTTTCTACTGTAAATACATTAACTTAATACTTGATTAACATGTATCACTATGAACTGAATTTTTAATTCAAGATTTAAAGGCTATTCTCCAAATATTTAAATTTTTTTCATCTGAACCCTCAGATTTTAAAAAGGTTATATCTTGCCCAATATATTGTCCTATCCTGATAAGCCATACATTGATGCAGCTTTTTATTAAGCTTTCAGGTGCTGTCAAATCTTAAAAATAATACAAAATAACTGTATGACATGATTTTGTGGTTCAGAGACACATATTAAGTTTAGACAAGACCCATTTAAAAACAAAAGGCAACAGCATAACAGATGGTCATCTTATCATTCTATTTTATGCATATGACCTTTGAAACAGTAATGATATGTTAAATGTGCAGTTCCCATCTTTCCCACAGATGTTTTAAACAAGTCCTCCACACATGACCCCCCCCCCACCCCCTTCAAAAAAAGGCTTAAAATATGGTGATTTATTATATTCCAAATATGGTGAAATACTCAGGTAAACACTTTGAGCTGCATCAGTTTTAAATGTTTGACATAATATCCTCTTTGTGTTGCGTGGCATCTAATTTCAGGCTCAAGCTGGTATGTGTGCGTTTGTTCGTGTGGGCTTGTGTGTTTATAACAGTTTGTAACGTGTGGGTTTCAGACTGTCTGAACCTCACCTGAACTAATCTCACACAAGCACACAGCACTGGTTAAGATGACCTCTAAGGGGCTGTTTATACTTGGCCACTTTTTTCTGATTGGATAGCTGTTCGATTGTGAAATGGGCAGGTGTAAATGTGAGACTTTTGAGAAATAAATCCAATTACCAATTACATTTCAGGAAGTGGTCCAGGAACCATTTCAGATAAAACCCATACAGGTCTCAATGCATCTAGTTTTGAAACCACATATGTAAATTTGACTTCTTCCAAAATTCATTCATTTATTTATTCATTTTCTTCCGCTTTTCCAGGGCCAGGTCGTGGGGGCAGCAGTCTCGAGAGAGAACCCTAGACTTCCCTGTCCTCAGACACTTCCTCCACTCTTCTGGGGGGATTTTGATGCGTTCCCAGGCCAGCCGAGAGACATAGTCCCTCTAGCGTGTCCTGTGTCTTCCCAGAGGCCTCCTCCCGGTGGGACATGTCTGGAACACCCCCTAGGTAGGCATTGAGGAGGCATCCGAAACAGATGTCTGAGCCACCTCAGTTGACTTCTCTTGATGTGGAGGAGCAGCGGCTCTACTCCGAGCTCCTCTCAGGTGACAGAGCTCCTCACCCTAACTATAAGGGTGCATCCTGCCACCCTGGAAAGGAAACTCATTTCAGCCGCTTGTATCTGAGATCTTGTCCTTACAGTCATGAGTTTAGGGTCATGACATTGGTGAGAGTTGGAACGTAGATTAACTGGAAAATTATGAGCTTTGCCTTTCGGCTCAGCTGCTTCTTTACCACAATGGAAAGGTACATCGATCCGCTTGTCAATCTCACCTTCCATCCTTCCCTCACGTGTGAACAAAACTCCAAGATACTTGAACTCCTCCACCTGGGGTAAGGACTTTTCTCCAACCTGGAGATGGCAAACCACCTTTTTCCAGTGGAGCACCATGGCCTCAGAATTAGAGGTGCTGATTCTCATCCCAGCCATGTCACACTCAGCAGCAAACTGCCCCAGTGCATGCTGAAGATCCATGTTCAATAAAGCTAACAGAACAACATTGTCTGCGAATAATACCCTGCTGGAAGTCCAACATGCACTGGAAACAACTTATTGCCGACAATGCGAACCAAACTCCTACTCTGTTCATACAGGGATGAGACAGCCCCTAATAGAGCACCTCTGACCCCATATTTTCAGAGCACCTTCCACAGATTGGCACTAGAATGCCTTCTCCAAGTTCACAAAACATATGTGGACTGGTTGGGCATACTCCCATGAACCCTCGAGCACCCTGTTGAGGGTATAGAGCTGGTCCTGCTGGGGGAGCCGTAAGGGGCTGGTGCATTGTGGAACAAGTGGTGGTCGAAGGTTAGGACCACAACAACCTGATCATCAGGCACAGTAACTAACTCTTCCAGATTGTAAAAATTAAATAGTTTCAAGAGTTCGCACTTAAATATTACTTGACGTTATTAGCAGATTTGGCATGTGGAGAGAACCCTGAGCTCGGAGATAATTGAGCCCTGGGCTCCTGCCTGGTCAATAAGCATATAAGTCCGAGAGCAGGTAGGTCTCGAGAGCTCCCCCTGGTAAAGGGAAAAAAGGAGAAGATAGGGTTGAAGAGAGGATTCTTCCAAAATGAAAATAAGGCAGTAGGGAAAAATTGGTCTATTTATTGTAGGCTTGAATCAAGCTGATTAGATTATTGCTGATTTTAGATGAGATACCAGCTGCGATAAATCATATCACATGCTCCTCGAGAAATTAGTTTGTAAAACTTCACAATGAGAGTGCACGTGTCATGACTGTCAGTTACAAAAGAGTGAACTCAATAAGCAAAGGAAATACCACAGATGTTTAATTAAATTAAATTAATTTTTATTTTATTTTATTTTATTTTATTATTTTATTTTATTTTATTTTATTTTATTTTATTTTATTTTATTTTATTTTATTTTATTTTATTTTATTTTATTTTATTTTATTTTGACCATGCAACATTAACAACAGAGAGGCAGCAGCCAACTGTTGTAGTCTCTGTGGAAAGGGAGGGCAAATAATAGAAAAAAATGTTTTTCATTTGTTTATAAAGGCTCAATGTTTTGTTTTTGGGAAAGTTAGTTATGCGCAAGTTAATGTAAACCTTATACAATCTTGAATGATGTCTTGCGTTTATCTGTATGACAAAAATAAATGTTTCCTTTAGCCAATAATAACAATCACAGAGCCTGCCTTGTGCATGGGCGATGATGCTTTGCTGCTACGCAATGATGTACAATGCCTCTCTATATATTCTGTCAATAATATTAATAGTAATTTAGCTGATCAAAATGCAGTGTATCTGACGCTTTAGTCAACATAACCTATAGTTAAATTTGCATATAGTGTAGGATTTGAAGATTGGATTTATATGCATTTAGTGGAGATGCATTTATGTATAATTACCAATGCATGTTATTCATTGTATGTATATAAATATGAATGAAAATGTTTTCACAAATCAGATCGCTATCCAGTTTGACTAACTTATAAAGCGACCAGGTGTAAACAGGCCCTAATGTTTCTAGCGACATCAACAGTACTTGATCTGTGTGTGGATTCACCAGGTGTTACCAATGAAGGGAAGAAAGATAAAAAAATCTGTCCACAGACTCTCAAGCACCTGTGTTGGACTTGGATCTTTCATTAAAAGTTGAATGGATTGATTTTTGCAGCTGATAATTGGTGCACTACAGCACAGTCGAGGGATCTGTTAACTTTTAATCTCACAAGAAAATCAAGTCCCTGTATATAGTCCTTTCTTAGTTGTATGTCCACCTGGTTGATGGCAGTTGTAACACTGATACAGAGAAGAGTCCTTCCTTCAGACAAGGTTTGTTATCTGTTAAGGGAAGCAATTTAAACAACAACCTGATGCTGTACTACTGCTTAACAAAGGCTGACATAAAAATTGTCTGTGAGAGCGAGAGAGAGAGAGAGAGAGAGAGAGAGAGAGAGAGAGAGAGAGAGAGAAAGAGAAAGTGTGTGTATGTGTGTGTGTCTGTGAATGACTGTGGGAAAAATAAGAAACATCTTTAAAGTTATTGTCAGATTTGCTTTTATCAGACATGTTTCATGTTGATTACAACTGGAAAATGCTGGAGGCTCCAGGAATAGAGAGGTGGCTTAATTGAATGAGACAAAATATACCATTGGAGAAAATAACATATGATATTAAAGATTTGTGAACATGCTTGGAACTCATTTATGATGGTTTTTATCAAAGAAAATTTATGATGAATTGATGATACACTTGAGGAGATAATCGAAGCAGAGTACAAAGTAACTAGATTAAAAAAGTAAGGGATAGCTTTTTATTTTATGCGATTTATTTACAGTTACTTATTATGTACTTGCCTTAAATACTGTAAGTTAATTCAACAGTTCTGGATTACTCAATTTAGAGAAGAGTAACAAAATACAAATATATTTTGCAGAATAAATCAAATTTCACCTTAAGGATGTTACCTTCAATCAAAACGATTGAACATGTTCAAGAAACAATTGAGTCATACATTTATGACAGAATATGGCATGCATGAAATATAATATAATTGCTTTGAAATTTTTTATTTATTAAAATAATCACAAAACATCTTTAGAAATGGAAAGATAATACATTTAAATTCATGCAAAATGTTGCAAAAAAAACCTCAAAAAACAAATACATCATACAACATTACAACAAAATTGTATATATTTTTTTATTTCTTTTGATTTTTACTCTTTTTAAAAATTTGATTTAATATTTTCCCTAACATAAATTTTGTTTTGACGTTATTTTGTTAGATAAGCTCTAGATTTGGCTTCAGTACTGACTAAACTAATGTATATGGACAAATATAATATTGTAAAGCCCCTTTTAGAAACTATTCATTAAATTGAGAGATTTGTGAAGGGTGTTCTCATATATGCTGAGCACTGTATATAGGTACATTTTGTGTTCAAGTAGGTGTATGTTTTTTCCTATTGAATTAATTTTTTGTAATCTGTTGACTACTGAATTTGAATGTATGCATTTATACTGTAATTAAGTTTTTACCTATTTTTTTTTTGCTATTAAGAGTTAAAAAGCAATCAAAAAATTATTTGGGTTTTATTTTGAAAAATACTGATAAGAAGTCTACAGAATTTCAAAATGATAATTTAGAGCATTTACATGCATAAAATGTCAATAGGTCAGGATAAAATAGATAATATTTCTTAAATAAATGCAAATAAAAAAACACAGATTATTATTATTCTTTTTAGAAATCAGACTGCACTTAGAGGCTATTGCATCTGAATTCTCCACATATACCAGTCTGTCTCAAAAAAAAAAACAAAGTATTTTACGTTTTGTCAGTTTAGTGTCTAATTCGTCCAAATTCGTATTTGAGTTTAGTCATATGAAAATGTATGATTTTAAAAGGAGGCATGGCACCCAACCCCACCACTTAATCAAACCGTCATTGGGGAATAAGCAAATCATACTAAATTGTACAAATGAGATCATACGAATTCATACGAATTAGCCACTAAATCAAAAAGTTACGAATTGCTGTGAGATTGTGTTGCATATACACATGCAAATCTGTAAAACCTAAATATGCTGTAATGCGGCTGTACTACACTTCACGACAAAAAAATAACCTTAAAATAGGCTGCTTTTTTACACATGCTATTGATAAAGGGTTAATTTTAAATGTGTGTGTGGCAAATAGGGAGTGTGACTGGGTGATTGAACGGTGACTGCTCTGACAGGGCCACCCATTTAGTCTCAGCAAGTGGCCCACCTGAGGAGGGGCAAAAAAAACACAACCTCCATGTGCCCCTCTGCCTTTTGCGATCTGTCCTTGCCCAACCCCAATCATGAAATTACACAACACATTCGTAATTATTGCTCTGTTACACTGACCCAGTTCCCAGACTCAGAGAAGGCAGCAGGTCTTGTATAAGATATCAAGTTGTGTGCTAATCGAGTCAAATAAAACATAGATATTACACAAAGATGAGCAATATTAGGAAATTAAGTTATTAATTTCTCGTTGTCAGTAGATTGAATGATGTAACACATTAAACAAATTCAACAACATTGAAAAAGTGCTGTGTTTAAGGGGTATAACAAAATACTTTGTTAGAAAAAAACAACAGTGCTCTTAGAAAGCATGAGAGCCCAATGGAATTTTCCCTTTCCATACTCTGAAGAATACTTTTAGAACAAATCTTTAAAACTAATCATTGTAAAACTTTAATGAGCTTTTCTACTGCACACAATTGATTGATTAATTAATTGATTGATTGATTGATTGATTGATTGTACCAAGTATGTTTCAATCAAGTCTTGAAGGCCACTTTTTTATGCCGTGGTTACACTAGTGTTTGAGCATGTTAAATTGTGAAAGCTGTGAAAAGGGGTGGGATTAAACAAGATGATTGGACATTTAAAAAACAAGTGATTGGTCCATATTTTCAATTTCTGTCCAGAGAGGTCATGTTTTGGTCTTCGATTGGTCTCGCATAATCACGTGATGCAATTTCGTAGGTCAGAGTTTACCAAGCTTGAACTTTGCAGCGCAGTGAACTGCGAAACTTGTCACACGAGCTTGCATTTCCGGTCTGACACATTCGTGTGCTTATGATGGGGAGCAAATCCAGTGTGACCGCGGCTTTACTCTAAGGCATAATGTAATCCAAATATGCATTGGATATTTTGCCATTACACATTGTAGATGAACAATGAAGGGGGTCCTTTTCTGTTGATGTCAGTTTGACAGCATCAGCTACTATATTCTAAACCATGCCTCTCTTGCCATTAGTTTGCTATGAGGGAATGATGCGCACGTTTAATAGGCCACGCTCAATATTCAGTAGGGGACTCAATATTCAGTTTAATTTGGAAGTACGTCAACATACTAAAATAAAAGTCTTAGTGACTTTAATTATACACCTCCATTTCATAACACATTCAGTTTACTGTTACAATTTCTCAGCTGTTCACTAAAAGAACCATCTCTGACATTTGTTTAGAAAGCAGTGTACTCTAATTGTGCTTCAACTTGTGTTTTGTTCACTAACAAGAAATGACTCCACATGTAGTCAGAATGCACTAGTTGTGTTTGTTTATGACTTACTAAAATTTATTCATTTGTTCATTAATCAGTTAACCATGTTTGTTTTGTGCTGTATATTCTGTAGGGGTTTTCAGAAGACATTGAAAGATATTATCATGTTGTCACAATGAAAATGGCACAGTTCTAAAGAAGTAATAACTTCTAAAGCTTTCCTAAAAACAAAGCTGCAGATCAAGTGATGACAGTGAGAAAGACCACCCTCAGTGTCACACCACCAATTTGAGAGGGTGTGAGAGAAAGGTGGAGAGATGAATGAAGTCTGAGAGAAAATGACATGCTGTTAGCCCTGTTTTCATCTATTTTGTTTAGGAATGTTGTATTATACCCTTAAGATGTAAATAATAATAAATTAATAAATACCTATGTTTATTTGCTGCTTAAAACAATTTTATATGACAAAAACCTGTATTTTGTCCACTTATAACTTACAATAGTCTAATCTGTTTGACATGCTGTAAGATTGTTCTGCATATGACGAGTTCAGATGCAAATGCCACTAACTTCTATCTGACATTTTCTTCTAAAAAGTTTATAATCAGTTATTTCACTTTAAAAGCAATGTAGAGAACACATTAATTGCCCTAAATGTGCAATTATTGAACTTACAAACTCTTCACATATTAATCTGTGAAAATAGTCTAAAAAAAACACTTGTTTTCCATACATTGCATCAGAAATTGTTTCTTAATTTACAAAGTAAACATGAAGTTGTCATGTAAGTGAGTACTTCAGGAAATCCTGATTTAAGGGCTGTATCTCCTACTGCTGTTGTGCAGAGTGAGTAAACAGCCAATCATGTGGTCAGTGACGGAAACCTCCACTGAGTCAACAACAGGACTGTGAGCAGCAGCTGATCAACAGGTCAACCCAAACGCTGACCCACTGCTCCTCCTCACCTGTCCAACAGGCAGACCCTGACTGAGACTGGCTGGAGGTCAATGCTGCGGTGAGATTCATCTGTGTACTCCGAGGCATTCTCAGAAATGCAAGATATGCATGACAATCACTTACTCTCTCGGCTTAGATCCTGAATTATCAGGGGTTGCTACAGTGGAATGAACCGACAATTACTCTGGCATATGTTCTATGTGCCGGACGCCCACAGCTTTGCTTAATTGCAAATTTGCCTTTGAACAACTGACCTGCTGTACTTCACAATTAAATTTAGATTCCAGCAGCAGTATTTTAACCTATGTTTCTGACAGTGAGCACAAGACAATGCTGAATCATACCAAGTTGTTGAATTAATGTGTTCTGAAGTGGTGTCCAATAAAATGTGTAATACTTCTTAACACTGGAACTATGAGAAATTCAGCTGAAACTACTACAAAGTCTGGAAAACAAACAAACAAACAAACAAACAAACAAACAAACAAACAAACAAACAAACATACAAACAAACAAACTAAATGCTTAAACTTTGCACAGCCTAAACTGGTTGACTGGTTTTAAAGGGGTTTTAGCTCAGATGGATTGAGCAGGTAAAACCAGCTCGACCTGCCAAACTGGTTAGCAAGTCTTAGCTTATTTAAGCTGGACATAGCTGATTTTGGCTGGTCTCCCAGCCTGTCTAGACTGGTCAAGGTTTTAGATGGTCATTCTGGCTCATTTAAGCCAAGACCAGTCTGGAAATGACCAAAAACAATCAAAACTTAATTTTTTTTTTAATTAATTGAGTTCTTTCCTGTTTCATACACTAAATGTGTGATTATAAAATTTTTAAATTCTAAAATGTATCTATCTTTCTCCACAAAACAAATGGTGGCAAAAGTCAGTTTATTAAATCAATAAATGACTTTTTGATTATCTTGTTTGTGTTTATTTTCATGCATTTTATCATACTGTCATACTGCATATACACTCACCGGCCACTTTATTAGGTACACTTGTTTAACTGCTTGTTAACCCAAATTTCTAATCAGTCAATCACATGGCAGCAACTCAATGTATTTAGCCATGTAGACATGGTCATGCTGCAGTTCAAACTGAGCATCAGAATGGGGAAGAAAGATGATTTAAGTGTCTTTGAACGTGGCATGGTTGTTGGTGCCAGTGTTACGTGTTAGGCTGGTCTAAGTATTTCAGTAACTGCTGATCAACTGGGATTTTCACACACAACCAGAGAATGTTTTCAGAGAATGGTCCAAAAAAGAGAAAATATCCAGTGAGTGGTAGTTCTTTGGGTACAAATGCCTTGTTGACGTCAGAGGAGAATGGCCAGACTTGTTTGAGCTGATAGAAAGTCAACAGTAACTCAAATTACCATTCGTTACAACCAAGGTATTTAGAAGAGCAGGAAACCGAGACTACAATTTACACAGGCTCACCAAAATTGAACAATAGAATATTGGAAAAACATTGCCTGGTCTGATGAGTCTGGATTTCTGCTGCAACATTAGAATGGTAGGCTCAGAATTTCCCATCAACAACATGAAAGCATGGATCCATCTTGCCTTGTATCAGCGGTTCAGGCTGCTGGTGGTGTAATGGTGTGGGGGATAATTTTTTGGCACTCTTTGGGCTCATTTGTACCAATTGATCATTGTGTCAACACCACAGCCTACCTGAGTATTGTTGCTGACCATGTCCATCACTTTATGACCACAGTGTACCCATCTTCTGATGGCTACTTCCAGAAGGATAACGTCCCATGTTATATAGCACGAATCATGTCAGACTGAACTCATCTCATTACTGTACTCAAATGGCCTCCACAGCCAACATAGCTCAATCCAATAGAGCACCTTTGGGATGTGGTGGAACGGGAGATTCACATCATGGATGTACATCTAAGAAATCTGCAGCAACTGCATCATGCTATGTCAATATGGACCAAAATCTCTGAGCAATATTTCCAGTACCTTGTTGAATTTATGCCACAAAGGATTAAGGGCAGTTCTGAAGGCAAAAGTGGATATAGTAAGGTGTACCTAATAAAGTGGCTGGTGAGTGTCTATTGCATGCCATACTATGTGCATAAGAACAAAGGATTCACATAACATTAAAAAAGATAAACGAAGACACTCCTGAATAGACACTAAGAGACATTGGCTTTTGTGTATCCATTGGCCAGACACTTTTATCCATATAGACTTACACTGAATGTAAAAATTTTCTCAGTCCTTGCTTTCCATGGGAATTGAATTAGCAACCCTGACATTAGCTAAAAGACTTTACAGAGATATAATTTATGGTGGACAAACGATATCCCCTAACATGCTCTCTAAACACAAAAAGTTAGAGCCTCAAGCAGACTAAAAGCAGGATCCCATCAGTATCAAACATTTGGGGAAATGCAGTCCTTAACATTGACCAAGCACACACACCCACTTGTATATATCTCCTTCTTCCCAGACCTTATTGGTCCCGGATGTCATGAGATGCTATACTGAGAGATAGTGTTCTCTTGGCCGATTGGGGCATTTTCCAGTCTTTATCAGCCTGACGCCTCTGTAAGGTGGGTTCCCAGACTGAGGGGGCACACTTTCCAGTTGATACTCTTCTTCTAGTAAAAAACAAGACCCCCACCTTCCCATCCACCCACTCCGCACTTACATTAAAATCTGCCAGTTTATCTCGAAGAGATATCGCTCTATTTTCAGAACGGGAAACAAGCTCTGTACTCCCTTTGTAGATTTAAGATGTCAACATTTCATGTACTTTGAGTAGTTGCGTCATATTGGTTGACAATGTTTTTCTTTCACTGTGTAAACATTAGACATTTCTCATTGTAAGATTTACTTGCTATTGGCTATTTAGTGATTGCGTAATTCATATCTCTGCCAAAAAGACCAGTGACCCACTGCAGTCTCCCATTTATGGAGTGTGGGTTTTTCAATATCTGAATCAATGATAATGACGCATTGTTCACCCTGCTTGCAAAGGGACCTTTTGACAGATGTAAACTGTTGATGGAGAATGCAGTTTTCACCCACAGTGTGTTATGGTAACATTGTTCCTGTGATGGACTTCTTTTCTTTCACACCTACACCCTCAGAGTCCTTTCTCAGCGGGTCTAAAGGCCACGGTCCGGCCCAGATTTATGCCACTGTTTGAATGGGAGCAGTGTGGACAAACATCTGGGGATGTTGAGTCTTCTTGACTCTGTTATTAATAGACTATATCTTTAGAATGGGATACTGTAGTAAAAATAATTAACATTCTTTAAATAAGAATCAGCTAAATTGATCAAAAGTTTAATTTGTTACAAAAGACTTTAATTTAAATATTGACTATAAATAGTTCTGCAAAACATTTTTTTACACAAAAATATTGATAAATAGCAGCACAAGCTTTCAACATTAAAAATAAAAGGAAATGTTCCTTTAGCAGAAAATCAGCATATTAGAATGATTTCTGAAGGATCATGAGACACGTTGAAATACTGAGAGCTCTGTCATAGCAGAAATTAACAACAATTTAAATGTATATTTAAATTTAAAGCAGCTTTTTACTTGTAATAATAGTTTACAATATTTGTGTTTTTACTGTATTTTTTATTAAATTTCTGCAGCTGCTAAGAGAATTCTCTCAAGACCATAATAATGTAATTGTCCCCAAACATTTGATCTAGAACTTCTGTGACAGGGTAAAAAATTATATCACAATTTTGAAAATTTTCTTGCTAATTCTGAGATGAAATGACAATTCTTATTTTTTCCTCTGTACAAATCAGCATAAATCATGAGATAAAAACAAAAACAACTCTGGGAGTTTTGGCAGGTTCTTTTGATTTGATTATTATTATTATTTTTAGAATTAAAACTTGATAACTTGAATTTTCCCCCATAGAAACATTACATACCATACCAAGTAATATGTAAAAAAAATTTTTTTTAACTTTTTCGATATCTTCTGAGACTCTTGAGATGTATAATGTGACAAATATGCATTGTGAAATAAATGATCTTACCTCCATTAACAACCTTTTTTTCCCTCAGTTTTATATATTTTTTGTTACTGAACAACATGTTTGTGATCAGTATTTGTGATGACAGTCTTTTTTTTCTTAGAATAACCCCCTAAATATTAATTTTAGCTTCAATAAACACAATGTTTCTTATTGGGTTGTCCAGATCTGATCACGTAATTGGAAATCGGGCCCGATTATGCAGTTTCAGACTTGATTGTAATCAAACATCTATAGTTATGTGGTGGCACAGAGTAAGATCTCTTTCTTGACTTCACACAGAAACAGCAACGCATGCGGCATGGCATCACTTAGTTGCAGATACATTATTGGTTAAATGCCGGCAAAATAGAACACAGAAGCAGCTTGAAGCGGAAATCGCAAGTATGTCTGCGGTCTGGAGATATTAAAAAGTTGATGACGACAACATTGCCATAGCAAACTGTGAGATATGTATACTTGGGATTGCAAGAGGTGAAAAGGAATAGGCTACATTTAACATAACAAACAAACAGAGTTGTTGAATATTGAAATACATCCTTGATCTATTTCTTTGCTCTTCTTTATTATTCTTTTCTTCTTTTTTTATGCATTGTAGAAGTATCGGATCGGGTTTCAGTATCGGTAGATACTCAAAATCAAATGGCAAAAAAAAAAAAAAACATGTTGTTTGCCTACAGTAGCATAGCAGTCCTTGCTGCAAATTACACAGTTCATTTACAAATGCTAAAAACTACATTGTCACAACATGTACCAAACAGTCTGAGCTCATTGGTTTGGGAGTTCCCTCACCCTCAAACAGCTAACAGAATGAATTGTCTTTGGCCGATCCAGATTTCTGCCCACAACCAGCTGGCCCAGCAGAAATCTTTATATGACCTTTAGCGGAAGGGTGTTGCAGCCTGAAATACAAGAGTTTTTTTTTTTTTTTTGGTTTGAGGAGAGTGCAAGGCATTAACCATCTATGAACTATTATAACATTGGAGATCTATTAAACCGAATGATGTACTGTACAAATATGTACAGTACTGGAATAGGGATACTGCATTGCAAAAAATGCTTTTCTTACTTAAATTTTTTTATCTTGCTTCTAGTCCAAATATCTAAAAAAAATTATATTAAGAAGAATTTTCTAGACAAGCAAAACATATTGTCTTGTTTTAAGAAAAATTTATGCCAAATTGAAGTGAGTTTTACCTTTAAATATGCCAAATTGAGGTGAGTTTTTCTTTAAAACAAGCTAAATAATCTGCCAATGGGGTAAGCAAAATAATCTTATGTCAAAAGGAAAAACAAGATTGTTTTGCTTAACCCATTGGCAGATTATTTTGCTTGTTTTAAGGAAAAACTGCTTGCCAAGAAAATATTTCTTGATATAAGAATTTTTAGATATTTGGACTAGAAACAAGACAAAAAAATCCAAGTAAGAAAAACATTTTTTGCAGTGTGAAACAATAGACATGATAGCAGAAACTGAGAAACACACCATTGTGACTGATTTAAACTGATGGAAAACAATAACATATTTATGCATTTAGCCATTGTACCAATTGGCCCTTGAACAAGAAGCAAAATGTTTTTTTCTTTTACTGGGTAATAGAGATAATCAATAGGCAAGGCAAGGTAAGTTTATTTATATAGCACATTTCATACACAATGGCAATTCAAAGTGCTTTACATAACCAGGAATAAAAAAGACATGTATAAGAACATAAAAACAAATAATAAGAAGTGATTAAAATAGATTAACATTTGTTAAAAAAGCTATAAAAGAATGAAAAAGAAAAGAACAACATAACAGTGCGATCTGTTGGATGTAGCACAGTGCTCATTCAGTAAAGGCACAGCTAAACAGATGTGTTTTCAGTCTGGATTTGAATGTGCCTAATGTTGGAGCACATCTGATCATTTCTGGAAGCTGATTCCGGCAGCTGGGGGTGCAGTAGATGAAGATTTACCCTGCTTTTGTCACAAGATGAATGATCAAGACAAAAAGGATCCAAATGCAAGTGATAATTTAATAAAGTCAGAAAGGTGACCACAAGGAGACTAGAGCTAATAGTGTGGACGAGGGTCTAGACACTGCTGTCACACTAGGAACATCTAGAAAACCAGTCCAAGCCGATCCTGACAAAAAACAGAAAGATCATGAACACAGTGTAACGAACTGACAATGATGAGTTGGCTTTCCGCTCTAATATAGGTGAGCTAAGTGCCATCAGCTGGAACTGCTGATAGTTCCGCTGATCACGTGGTGTAAACAAAACACGCTTCAGAGCACATGAGAGTCATGACACAGAACAATGTGACAACAACAAACATGAATGGACAGAGCGCATGCACCTGCCAACCGTGACAGCTTTATCTGAACTCTTGGAATTTCTAGTTTATATGACCCTAAAGATCTGAGTGTTCTATTAGGTTTGTATTCAATGAGCATATCTGTAATGTATTGCGGTTCTAGGCCATTTAGTGATTTATAGACAGGTATAATACTTTAAAATATATTCTAAATGTAACTGGGAGCCAGTGTAAAGACCTGAGGACAGGTGTGATGTGCTCTGATTTTCTGGTTCTGGTCAGAGTCCTGGCAGCAGCGTTCTGGATGAGCTGCAACTGTCTGACTGTCTTTTTGGGAAGGCCAGTGAGGAGTCCATTACAGTAATCCACTCTGCTGCTGATAAAAGCATGAACAAGTTTCTCTAAGTCTTTACTGGAAACAAAGCATCACATTCTTGCAATGTTTTTGAGATAATAGTATGCTGATTTAGCTACTGCTTTGACATGACTACTGAAACTCACATCTGACTCCATAATCACATCAAGATTCTTGACCATATTTTTGTTGTGAAAACTTATTTAAAAACAAAACAAGAAGCTTTGGATGTGCATTATCTTCTAATAATTGAACGGCAATAATATAGGTAATAAGCACAACATATGAAAAGTATGTACTGCACATAAAGAGTTATTTCAAACTGACAAATCTTGCTGAGACACCATTCATTCATTCATTTTTCTCCAGCTTTCTCTATTTCAGGGGTTGCCACAGCAGAATGAACCGCCAACTATTCCTGCATATGTTTTACGCAGCGGATGCCCTTCCAGCTGCAACCCAGTATTGGGAAACACCCATACACACTCATTCACAGACACTACAGACAATTTAGTTATTTCAACTCACCTGTACCGCATGTCTTTGGACTGTGGGGGAAACCAGAGCACCTGGATGAAACCCAC
>CAIGQZ010032551.1:2368061-2382322 GCA_903798205.1 Danio tinwini | reverse complement strand
TACATACATACATACATACATACATACATACATACATACATACATACATACATACATACATACATACATACATACATACATACATACATACATGCTTACATACATACATACATACATCATTTAATTAAATTTTCCTTCAACTTAGTCCCTTTATTCATGAGGGGTCGCCTCAGTGGAATGAACCGCCCACTTATCTATTTACATAGTGGATGCCCTTCCAGCTGCAACCAAGTACTGGGAAACAGCCATACACAATCATTCACACACATACAGCCAATTTAGTTTATTCGATTCACCTATACCACGTCTTTGGACTGTGGGGGTAACCAGAGCACCTGGAAAAAACCCATAGTAACATGGGGAGAACATGCAAACTCTACACAGAAATGCAACTGACCCAGCCGGGACTTGAGCTAGCGACCTTCTTGCTTGTGAGGCGATCATGCTATCCACTGAGCCACCGTGTCGCCCTCATGGAAATATAAACAATCAAAATAAACAAATCAATGAATAGTTTAGCAATCAAATTACTTTGCAAAAATAAACGCTATAGTGTTGGTTGCTATTTTTTTCTTGTTCTGTTGACTTGATGCACAGTAATGTGTAAAAAACTTAACTGATTGTTATTTAGTTTAAATATTAATTCAATAAAATAATTTATACAGGTTGAATATAGAATGGACATTAGCTGGCTGAAATACATGTGCATTCGGTACAAAATAAGTAACAATGAGCCATTTAATTATTATAAATTAATGCAAAACAAGCAGAAAAATAAATCAAAACTAAACAAAACAAAAGGCTTCGGATGAAGCGCTTAAACATAGTAGGCTAATACACACAAAAACCTGCTGTTTGACCACAAAACCTATCTTGAAAAACAACGTATGAACATATAGGTGGAGTAATTAACTGCAGTTTGCTGAACTATTATAAAATAGTGCAAACCTGCTTCACTTTGTGGCTGATGAATATTCTAAGCTGCGCAACTATTTTCAGAATATCTGCATGACAAAATTAATTCCAGATATACACTCAAACAACTTTTGTTGCTTGTTAACTAACGATGAGCCATTTAATTATTATATATGAATGCAAAACAGGCAAAAATATAAAACAAAACTAAACACAAGGCTTTGGATGAAGCGCATAAAAATATAGTAGACTACTACACACAGTATGACCACAAAAACCTGTCTTGAAATACAACATATGAACATATAAGTAAAATAATTGACTCTAATTAGATGAATTATTATACAATGATGCTTGCTTCACCTTGTGGCTGATGAATATTCTAAGCTGTGCAATTATTTTCAGATAACCGCATGACAAAATAATTGCAGATACACTCAAACTATTACTTTTGTTGCTTGTTAAAACAATTTATTTAAAATAAGTTAAAACAACACAATTATTAGTTTTTTTAGGGACAACCTAATTGTATTATGTTCAATTAAATTAAATATGGGAAAATTAAGTTCACTTTATTGATTTGTTTAGGGACAACATGAAGGAATTGTGTGAAACCTAGCATTTTTTTTTACAGTGTAGGTCTTGACTGCTGTCTGCTACAACAGTCAAAATTTATTAAAAAACAAAACAAGTAGCAGTGGATGTGCTTTATTTTGTGATAATTGAATGACACATCGTAAATTATTTCTTACTTAAGGCAAAATGCAGACGTGCTGTTTTTGCAGACGTGCTGTTAGGTGAACATCTGCTGTCCAGTTTTTATTATCTTTCAGTCTAGGTTATTTAAGACTGCACAGGCTTCCCATAAAAATCATCAAATCATCAGCAGTGTCATTTATCTAGGAGGATGCTGTAGTTTTACGTCAATGTGTTGAGTAATGGTCACACAAGATTCTAGTTTATCGCTGGTGATCAAGGCAAAATTTAAAGTGCTGCATCTGTTTTGAATAAGTCAGTTCAACAGCTTTTGTGTGCATGGGAGAGAAGGCTTATGGTCTAATTCAACACTGATAACAACATCAATACGAGGCTGTATCAGTTATAAGAAAGCATACTGATTTGCAGAAGAAACAGTTTTGTGTTAGGAAATGTGTTTATTGGCTCAGAGCTTTGAACGAGGGCTTGATGGAGACCCTCGGGACGCAAGGGAAGGGTTCAGCATTAAACAGAGAACTCTGATTCTGCCAGCCCTGCTTCTAAACACATTGGTCTTTATTGTGGTTTTGTTATGCCCAGAGTTCCTGCAAACTACTTCACATAGGTTTTCATTACTGTTAGCATAGTCTTAGCATTTCTTCTTCAAGTGTTGACAGTTTTATTCATATTATGGCGTTAGGCTTGTAGCTCTACTATAAAAGCAAGTCATCTAACAGTTCTCAAGTGTGGTTTGAGCATATGATGTGTGTGCAGATGTTTACTGTGCATGCACTTTAAGGCACTTTGAGCATCATGAAAACACTTGGTCTCTCGACTATGATGTATTTTGCATCTACATACTGTAAGTGAATGTGTGCATGCGTGTGTGTTAGCACTAGTTATTCTTTTGAGAAGCAATGTTGGGTCAGTGCATCCTCCCAGGCTGGCCTTGTTTGAGAAGAGTAGGCAGGGAGTCATAAACACTTCTTACTCTGTTTAAACAAGATGACTTAGAGTCTCCTATTACTCAGATGAGTGCGCTCACTCACTCTCTCTCTCTCTCTCTCTCTCTCTCTCTCTCTCTCTAGAGTTGGATTGATTTTAATAGGCTTATAAAAGCAAGAATAAGACTTGATTTTACATTTTATTTATCAATGAATCAGAATCAGAAAGAGTTTTATTGCCAGGTATATTCACACATACGAGCTGCGTCCCAAATGGCACACATGCACTTATGTACTATGTACTTATGCACTTACACACTCAACAGCATAGTATATGCATGTAGTGTCATCCCAAATCGAACACTAATAGTTATTTTACTAAGCGAAAATTCAAACTGCTTCACTGATGATGTTTGACGGTTGCCAAATCAGTGAAATAAATGACCAAAGTACCAAATAATACCTGCCATGAGTACAACTGCATTCACCATAAGGAGGCAGTATAATCACTCTCAAAGGAGAATTTTGCTTTCACCATCCAAAATAAATAAACTTATTCAGTATAAGCGCTCGATAGCTCCGTCCCTTCCGCTACATGAGCAAAGCTGCAGTCGTTGAGTGCCTGAAGTGTCCAACATTTCACACTTCATTTTACCGGTCGAATGAGTACATCATCTGGGTAATTAAAGTGCACTCATTATTTTTAGAGTTTTCAGTGGGAATGCACTACTTACACTATTTCTACAACAAAATGATGTAGAATAATTCATAAGTATGTGATTTGAGACGCACCTACGAGGAATTTTTTTTCGTGACAGAGCTTCTACAGTGCAACCGAAGTACAGAGACAGCACAAAAAACAGATAATAAATATATTTTAAAAATAGAAGTAGTGAATGCAAATGTACAACTATACAAATATACAAAATGACAGGTGTGAAGGATGTCAGCAAGTTTGAAGGCATTTGAGGTATACAAAAATGTTTGGCTTGGTGTATTGTGTTTTGTGATATTTTTTGTTTTGTGCAAAAATTTATAAAAGCCTATTTCTGTCATAGGGTAAAATTTAAATCACAATTTAGATTTTCTTTCTTGCAGTTCTGAGTTCATTCATTCATTTTCTTTTTTCGGCCTAGTCCCTTTATTAATCTGGGGTCGCCACAGCAGAATGAACCGCCAACTTATCCAGCATATGTTTTATGCAGCGGATGCCCTTCCAGCCGCCACCCATCACTGGGAAACATCCATACACACTCATTCACACTCAAACACTATATGGACAATTTAGCCACTGTAAAAAATGGCCGTGATTTCAACTGTAACAAAACTGAAAAAATGCTACTGTAAAAATCTGTAACCTGGTTAACAGTATGTTTTCTTAATATATACACCGAATGATGTCGCTGCATGGCACATCACTTTTTATGCTTTTTGTTGACATTACCATGGATATTTTTTGTTGTTTCCCCATCATAACGTGTCTGTGTAACAAAAGTTGTGTAGATGTTGTTAAGTCAAAATACAGACATATTACCTCTATAAATTAAAGAAATACGGTAGTTTACTGTAAAAATTAGAAATTACTTTTACCGCGTATACCGTATTTTTAACGGTGAAATACTGGCAACCACAGCTGCAGTTTTTTTACTGTAAATTTTACGGATTTATTTTTTACAAATTCACCTATACCATATGTCTTTGGACTGTGGGGGAAACCGAAGCACCCGGAGGAAACCCACGCAAACACGGGCAGAACATGCAAACTCCACACAGAAATGCCAACTGACCTTCTTGCTGTGAGGCGAATGTGCTAGTTCTGAGATTAAATGATACAATCCTTATTTTTTCTGTACACATCAAAGTTTAATATTTGATCATTTGTTCGGCTCTAGCTAGTTAGTGATAGTTAGTTTTTGGCCCTTCATACGAAAAAGTTTGGGCACCCCTGTTCTAGAGGATATGAGGTTTCCTGTAGGAAATGTTCCCTATAAAAGAGCAATAGTTCCTCTAATGTTCTTTAGTGGATCATTTAGTGACATCTTGATACATGCTCTTTTATGAGGGTCTGCATTTGTTACTGAGGGAACAGAGTCCTGGACTAAAGTGACATTATTTATGTAGCTGGGTGGTCCCTCCTTCCAGGGGTAGATTGTTAAAAGAGTGGTTTATCACATCTTGATGTATTTGTAATGAGCACACTGTAATGCTTATGTTTTCTTCTCTTGTCTACAAGTAGTGGGTGTCACTCGCAAACTCCATTGTCTGGAGGCTTTGTTTATTTCTCTGAATCTGTTTATTGGGAGGATTTTAGCACAATTTCCAGTTGCTTATACAGTTTATAAGATAGAGTTGGTAAGAGGATAACATGTTTTATCATTTAACCTGTCTTACTCTTATAAAATATTATTGGGTAAATGTGAAACACAAGATTTTTGTTTTGGCTTGAAATTATGTCAGATTACATTTACAAAGGGATTTTATTTGAGTTTGGAAACATTAAAGAGCACCTTTTTTACCCCTTTTTCAAAATTTAAGATAAGTATTTTGTGTCTCCAGAGTGTTTCTGTAAAGTTTCAGCTCAAAATACCCATCAGATTATTTATTATACCTTTGTGTATATTGAAAATTTATGCTGTTTTGTCTTTTGTCTGTGCTTTTAATGGAAATGAGCTGGTTCTCCGCACCCTTAGCGCCCACCGTTCCCATGTGCGATTTAGCGATAATATTTTTGGTAACACTTTATTTTGCTGGTCCATTTGAGTATTAGTAGACTGTATGCTTAATATTTGTTGACACTGACATTTAACAGTCCTTCAACAGACATTTAACTGAGTATAAGAAACTTGCAATTACATGTCAACTTACAGTAACCCTAACCCCAACCCCAACCCTAACCCCAACCTAACAGTCTACTTATAATCTAATGATAATTAGTTGCAATGTAACTTAAATTCAACAAATGGACCGTCAAAATAAAGTGTGACTGTGGTGGAGAGAGCGTGGCCGAACACCCAGAAAGATGGGAGAGCGAGTGGAGACACTGGCGGCCGGTCAGTGGCCCAATCAGAAATAATTAATAACACCTGTTTTCTCTAGTGATTGGGCCGGAGAGACACCGTCTTAAGGGAGCGGGAGAGACCAGTCGAGAGAGAGAGAGAGAGAGAGAGAGAGAGCTGAGCGACTGCACACTCAGCAGAACCCGAGTTATACTGCAATTTAAAAATAAGCTTACTCTTACCTTATCGCCAACTCTGTCTTCTTCTTCCCACAACAAAGAACCTTTCTACAGTGACCATTTTTTTATGTCCACAAACTGAGATTGAATCGTTTTCTTTTATAACTGTACTGACATGCGGCTGTGGTGTTTTTAATTCTTTATTTGATATATTTATTACAAACATGCACTGTTTTAGATACATTTTAAACTTGTACAACTCATTCTCAAAGTGCGGATGATCACAGAGAGCTGAATAGATTGTTTAATCCTAGTTGCTTTGCGCATGTCCTGTCTTGTGGATATGATTATACGCATTACTATGGAGACATGTTAATATGTGGCTGTCAATTAATTCAGTGGGCGGGGAAACCGCACTCCTATGTTGCGGTAATTTTAAAAATGGGAGGGATTTGCATCCTATTTTAACATTTTTTAGAAAATTAAAAAGGACTGTGGACACACTATTTACAGTACACATAGTTCTGTCCAAACAGCTTCCAAAAGATGATCTTCATCATAGGTGCCTTTAAATACTGTGATTTTAAATGTTTTGAAAAAAGTATCTTAATTGTAGCATAATTGTTGTCTTATTATAATTAAAAATGTATTTATTAATTATGATTCAAAGCTGTATTTTCCTAATTATTACTCCAGTTGTCAGAGCCAAAAGAAAAGTCAATCCTAAAGAAACCTAATTTGGTGATTAGTTGCTCAATAAGTATTTCTTATTTATCCCATGGCTACTTGTCACGAAACTAAACAATTAAACTCAATACATTAATCAGAGCTGTAATAATTCACTAGCTCTTTAATTAAACAAAGTTTATGAAAGGAAACTTTGTATATAAAGGAATATATTCAATAATGGCTAAAGATCATTAATATCATCAGATGAGAATATTAGTTATTTGGTTGTTATTGTGGAATAACATACCTTACAATTCGGTATATGCACAGCTAGCGTTTCTTACCATACCGATAAACTTGTGACTTTTTTCAATTTTATAAAGTTCCTTTTACAACATCAATGTTGTAATGTAATTCATTTGTTTAAGTGTAAAAAGGCATGAAAAGCAGCAGGCGAGTGCAGAAACTCCATTAAAAGTACTGGGATAAAACAAATGTTCATATTTTAAAGACAAAGCAAGAAAAATGTAATTGTATGCAGTGTACATTCTCAGACCCACTTAATATTGTATGTATCTATCAGGCAGTGAAGATTGTTGATTTTTAAAGAAAACAGATCTTAAACAAGCAGATTTTGTAACGACATATAATTCACCGGAAGCGATTGAGCCTGATTACTGGAAAAATAAAAGTCCTTCTACATACTTCTCCCTATTATGTTGTGATTGACCAATCAGAAAGAAATATTTTGTGCCTTTTCCAAATTTCACAATGCTCTTAGGCAAATATTACATGTAGTTAGTGTATTAGGCTTATGTCAAAGCATATGAACATCACAGAGCTGTATGTGAGAGGAGAGCAGAGTGAAACAGACAAGAGCCAAGATAAGGCTACATCAGCTGTAAAGTCTATTGATGATGATGTTGAAAAGTGTTGACGTGTTTATTATAATCATAATGGACCTGCTGTATAGATTTAGGAATAGTTTAGTTTTTTAGTGGGATTGATTGTATGAGAGGCATTCAGTTTCCAGCTTGGAAAATGTTATTGTCCTTTTCTGTTGTTGGCTGTGTATGTACAATGTAATTAGACTTCACTACTGTACTTAAGAAAAAATATTAAGTAGATGTACTTTACTTTTATTTTAGGACACATTTATTTTACTACATAGGTACAACTCTGCATATGTATGCAAGTTTGGGGGCACACCTCAAATCTCTAATTAATAACTCTCTGATTAAGATGATCCGGTCACTGTAAATCTTCGGTTAATGAACTACTGATTCAAATGATTTGATGAGAGTGAGTCTTTAGTTAATACCTCACTGATTCAAAATATCTGATCAGAGCGAGTCTCTGGTTAAAGATTCACTGATTCAAAAGATGTGGTCTGACCAAGTATCCAGTTACAATGGACTGATTCAAATGAGTCATCAGAGAATTTTCAAATTTCACTCAAAATAAGCAAAGAACAAGAAATCCTTCCCACAAATGAGGGTGAAAAAGTAAGATAGTAAATCTAATCTAAATCATAGGATTCATTATTGTAAATGAAAATTATGCTTAGGGCCTGACTGTCATTTGTTTGTGAACTGAATCTGTTCAAGCTACTTCTTACGGTTATAGGAAATGGTTGAATGTGGACATGTTTGTTTTGGTGTAGGCCTATTACTGCATGAACAAGGTATTGTAGAGTGTATTTAAACTAAACAATATTAAAATAACAATAATTAGTTGCCATGCAACTTCATCATTGCCTTATCGCTTAAGATACAGAAAACTTGTTCGTTTAAACTTATTCGTTGTTTTTTTTTGTATGTTTGTCAATACATTTTTTACTCATATTTTATATAATAGATTATATATTTTGTTATTTTCATTTTTTTTTTGCACACTTGAATTAGGATTAATTTGTTATAGTATTTCCATCTAAATACAACTTTTGGTAATGTGACGCTAACTTCCCCTTCTAATAAAAAAATCTCCTGTGTGTGCTGAAAGAACACAGTGAAGTGACTAAAATGTCTCCCACCCTGTGTTTACAAGCTGACTTCATTTTCCTGTAAGCAGCTTCAGACCATGAGGTATTTTTGAGAGGTCCTCATTCCCTTGCGTAGTCACTTGCCCAGTGCTTATGACATGAAAGAAACTTGCTAGAAAGCTATAATTTTTTTAGTTTTGCATTTTTTTCTTGACCAATCATACTGAACCTCCTAAAAACCTATGCATGTTGTTTGTGTATGTGTCTGAGACTGCATGGGGTCTTCTGTTTACATGGCGAGGGAATGGAAATATGTTTCTAAGCTGTCAAAATTTAAAGGACGGGATTACATGGATAAGTGAGGCAGACAAACAAACAGAGAAAAATAAGTTTGATTTAATGAGTCAATCATCTCAGAACAAGGTTCATTTGTCACTTGTGGGTGTGTGAGGGAGGGAGGAATAAGACATGATACTATTTTATTTTCCTCACAGCTTTTTTGCCGCTGCATCATGATGCCAGACTTTGTAAATGTCTTAATTTTATGGAAACATGTCTAAGTTTCTAAACAGAAAGATTTTATTTGCAGCTGAGCTGGTAGCTGAGACCACAGACTCATACATACATTTATTCATTTATTGGAAACAAATGTTATACATGTTTCCCAATACCTGATTCAGTTGTTATACATATTAGAGTAATGGTTTATTGCAATCCTTTTGTTTTTAAAAACTTTTACTCTGCTCCACTCTGGCACACTGTATACACACCTGATATTAAGATGCATTTTGGTCAGTAAAAAGCATTTAGGATTTGTGAAATTAGAACTGATTACAGAATATTGTGCCTTTTAATCCAAACTTAGATTTCAGACAGCAAAGCAAGATGGCTTTGAACTGGTTTAGAAATTATTCGGTAGATCAGATTTAGTGTGATCAGTGTGTTTATGTGAAGGATCTCAAATCAGATTTTCTTGATATATCTAAAGGAGTGCCGCAAGGTTGCATTTTGGGACCTATTTTGATTTCTATTTACAGTTTACAAATGATTTGGGAAAGAACATTCAAGCCAAAAAACACTTTTATGCTGATGATACTGTTATTTATACACTTACTCAATCTTTACCACAGGAGATGAAAGAACTTTAAATTTCAGTCGCTGGAAAATGCTTTGATTAGTTTTAAATTCACAGAAAACAAAGTTTATGTTTTTTTTTTTCAAAAGCTCAAGCACACATATTTGATTATTTTAGTATTTTTACATATGATGGAAAAATAATAGAAAGAGTAACTTCTTACTAGGTATCTGGATCGATGATAAGCTTTTATTTAATGTACACGTTGCTAATCTGATTAGGAAACTAAAGCTTGGCTTTTATTTCAGAATTAAATCTAATTTTATTTTTTAATGCTGAAAAGAAATTTGTAGAAGTAACATTTTATCTGTGCATGATTATGGTGATATATTATACATGCATGCACATCTTCTATTCTAACAAGACTTGATTCTAGATATCATGCTTCACTACGTTTTATTACAAATGCAAAATCCCGTACTCATCATTGCGTTTATTGTGAGATGGTGGGCTGGACATCACTAGCTGTATTTAGAAAACAGCACTTGGTACATTTATCTCTATAAAGCTATTTTAGGTAAACTTATCTTTGTACTCTTCTTTGTCTTGGCTCTGGGATCTACCAGCTATGCTCTTCCAAGTGTTTGCTTTTTAATATACTTCAAGTTTGTACAGAGCTGGGTAAAACTGCATTTCCTTATTGCGCACATTGGGCATAGAATAATTTGCAAAAAGACTTAAAACTAAATAAAATTGTGTATTTCTGTGAATTTAAAGGCATTATAAAGAGAGTGGTATTGGAAGCATATGATTGTTTTTGTTGAGAGGACTGATGAAATTTTGTTGTTATGTGGTGTTTAATTTTGTTTTACTGTATGGCTGTTACCTTGGCCAGGTCTCTCTTGTAAAAGAGATTTTAAATCCCAATGAGACTTCCTGGTTAAATAATGGTTAAATAAATAAATAAATAAAATAAATAAAAGCTTAAATCCTGCCTACCTTCTCTTTAAAATCATGTCTTTTTAGCTCTTCAAACATAGTTAATCACATTAGCATTGACACTGCAAAAGCAATCCTATTTGAATGTCTCTGGAAGTGGAAGAATGTGGACAAGCTCAAACTGTTGTAGAGCCCAGAATTCAGCATTGTACTCTTGCGATTGTATCAGCAAATGTGTCAATGATGTGCAAACAGGACATCAGATTAATCTGAATAAAATGCTATCTTGTATTTGCAACTATTGCAATTTTTTATGGAAAGATGTGTCAGAAAGCTTGCATAAACACAGCTGAAAGGAGAGTAATTGATGTAGTGAATTGTATTTTTTATTTCATTATACTTATTTGTATGTATATATTTTATATTTTACAAAATACTTTTGTATTTATTTCTTAACCTCCATTTTGTATATTCATGTATAAATATGATAAATTTCGATAGGTTATATGCAGAAAAATGTAGAAGGACTTTTAATTTGTTAGTAACCTAAGGCAAGTGCTTCCAATGAACTGTATGCAGTTACAAAATCGGCACGTTTAAGGTCTGTTTTCTTTAAAAATCAATGATCGTCACTGCCTAATTGACATACGAGATAAAGTGGGTCAAAGAATGTACAAGGAGCACTGCATTAAATTCCATGTTCCCTGCCATGTCGTTAAAATATGAACATTTAGAAACATGGAGTTTCTGCGCTAGCCTGCTGATCCTGACAGGCGTTACTCTTGAACAACTAAATGAATGCCAAAGTCTATTTAACAGATTGTAATTTAATTACATTACAATTAGATTGCTGTAAAAGAAACTGTATGAAATTGAAAAAGTCACATTAATCGTTCACTGGAAGTGTATCAGTATGGGAAGAAACACTAGCTGTGCATATACCCCATTTGATGTGTGCTTTAAATACAGCACAATTGACATTTTTTGACCAAATTCCAGAATGTTGATGGTGGTGAATGTTTGCCCTTCCAGCACAATCTCATGCCAGTTTATGACTTTTTTGATTGAGTGGCTAATTTGAATTCATTTGTAAAATCTCATACGTAGAGTTTTGTATGATTTCCTCCAATAAAAATTATGGTTAGGGGTGGGGTTTAAGTGCAAGTCTCCTTTAAAAAAAACATTACATTACATTTTTGAATGAAATTGTATGAATTCCTATGAATTAGGCACTTTTCTGACATGTAAAATAGTTACATTTCCTCATGAAATCGGTCTGAGATTGAGTTCTTGTATAAAGAAAGCGTTAAAAAAAATTATAATCTGCTACATCAAAAGAGAAAAGCTGAACTTTTTTGATAGCACTCAAAGGCAGAATTAATTCAGCTTAATCTGGTGACTAATATCTCTAGAGAGTGTTTATATCAACAAAGGGCTCCTAAGTAAAAGGTCACTATGATTGTTTGACTGTTAATCGGACAAGAGCCTTTCCCTGAAAAGCCTCTCTGATGAGTAGATGAACACAACGTTTTTATGGTAGGGCTGAAGACGATCCCTCCTAGTGCTCCTGCTGATGACTTCTTGGAAATAACGCAGTATATGGTCCATTGAGTCTTCAATAAATCAGCAATGAGAGCGAATGACTTACACAAGGCAACATACAAACATCTCTTATTTTGGGCGGGGTGCTGTTGAATGATCATTGACTGATTTTAATTGTTTTTTATGTACAGTGTTGGTTGCTTAAATACCAAACGGGTTTCCCCTAAAGTTTCTACGTCATTTGTGGATGTGGGATGTCAGTGTTCTTTAATCGTTGTAGAAGCCTGGTTTCTTTCTGTGGTTATTAGATGAGCTCGCAAGATATAAACTAAATTTTCCAACTAAAATTCAGTAACCAAGGAGTTATTGTTGGCAACACTTGCAATTTAATAACCATGTACTATGCACAAGTCTTCTGTTGCTCATGAAGAATTTCATCTGATTTTTAATTTGGTCATTAATATGCATATAGATTTACATTATTATTACATTTAAGGTATTTATATCACTGTAATATTTTTATGGATGTTTTTTGTCCTTCATAAAACCATGAAGTCCAAGAAGAGACTACATAAGACAACATGTTTGGTATTTGTCATAATTTTTCAGGGAATGTGAAGCCATTTCTGAGTCATTTTAGGAACCAGGGAGGAACGTGATGTTTCTGTGCTGTATTTCAGTACCCTGGAAATTAGCTCCATGAGCTCAGTGAAACATCTTCATGTGAAATACTTGATGTAATGCTCAAAGTACATACACATAGCCCTGACAAAATACAACAATTGGACCTTTGTGCAGGTTATGAAAAAGAAATTTGTTTACCATGTTGTCACATCTTCAAAATCATTCATGCACACTGAAATCACTGTACTGATACTCTCAATTTTTCCAAACGACTGTAGGAGTAGATGACTTTGAGCACATCTCCTGAAGTTCAATCTAAATTGTGTGTTTCCCATAGAATCCCATAGACGCTATAGCGCTCAATGGCTCCAAAACCGCTGAGTAATTGTTTCTCTCAGCCAAATTGAAGTGGATGTAATTGGTTGTCACCCTTGCGTTTGTGGAATGTTAGATCTACTGCTGCTCTGGAAGGGTGTCAAAGCCTGAATTGGAGGTCACGGAAACAGGCAGAATGGTGTTGGTGGAGCCACTAGGGTTATCTTAGGTCAATCTCTCCTAAATCACAAAACGATTTCCCTTTGCACTACAGGCTGCTGTAATTTATCTGAGGACACTAGTTTGGCTAACCTTTGCTTCACCCTAAAGTTCATAAAGGAGATACTCCTTTAAAGTTTTAGTCAAAACTATTACTTACTCATTCTTCTGTCCAGGAGATTGTTCTGTGTGAGAAAGTGAAGAGGTTGAGCATGACTCATTCACTCACGTCCTTTCCTTCATATTAGTCCCTGATTGATCAGAGTTCACCACAGCGGAATAAACTGTTAATAACTTTGGCAAATAATTTTATGTAGTTGATGCCATTCCAGCCACATCTTGTGAACCCCCTGGTGCTGGGAAACACCCACACACTTCCTCATTTACACACACACTCATACATTATGGCCAACTTTAGTTTATTAAGTAATTCTCCTATACCGCAAGTCTTTGGACTCTGCGGGGAAGCAACATGCAAACTCCACACAGAAATGTCATCTGGCTCAGCCAGCACTCGAACCAGCAATCTTCTTGCTGTGAGGTGACAGTGCTCTTCTAAAATATTAAAGTTTTAGTATTTTGGTCTTCTTTACTGTATTTTCCCAGTACATGTTCCTGATATCCTGATGATGGATCATTTCAACTTGTGGCAAATATTATCCAAATGTCCCCTGATGCAGCCTCCATGCATCACCACTGTCTATATACAGTATAACACTTCCAGGATGACTGTTCCTTCATTAAATTCACATTACTGCTTCTTTTTCACTAGTAAATTGACCACCACTTTAAATAGACTTTACAGAGTAGTCCTCCTCAGGAGCTGATAGTGACCATGTTTAGGATAAACTTTTGATTTGTTTACATTGTGCAATGATCATGGCAATTTTTGAGTTTATTTACATTACATTACATTTTTTGGCTGAGATATTTATACTGATACTGGCTCAGTGGTTAGCACTGTCACCTCACAGCTGGTTCGAGTGTGGAGTTTGCATATTCTCCCGGTGTTCGTGTGGGTTTCCTCTGGGTGCCCCGGCTTACCCCACAGTCCAAAGACATGAGCTACATATAAATTGAAAAACCCAAATTGGCCATAGTGTATGTGTGTATGTGTGTATGTGTGTGTGTGTGTGTGTGTGTGTGTGTGTGTGTGTGTGTGTGTGT
>CAIGQZ010032551.1:2347880-2359807 GCA_903798205.1 Danio tinwini | reverse complement strand
ATTCATTCATTCATTCATTCATTCATTCATTCATTCATTCATTCATTCATTCATTCATTCATCATTTATTTATTTATGTATTCATTTAATTTATTTATTTATGTATTCATTTAATTTATAAACATTAATATTTGTCAATAATAAAAAATAAACAAAAAATAAATAATAAATAATAATTGTAAAAAAATAAACAGAAAATATCCTATTATAATTATAGAATTTTTGTTTTAAAGATCTGTTTAACCTTATAACCTTCTTGAATATCCGAGTGCTCTTTCTTATCACCCAGTGCTGTCTCTCCCCCGTGCGGAGGCGCACCTCTGCTCAGCGCAAATACTGTAGCTAAAGTGCAATCTAGTATTACATAAACAGGCTATATAGGCCTAAAAAGACAATTGCCAATTCATGACTATAAATAAACTGTAGCTTCTTCTCGTAGTAATTTAATTTTATTTTATTTTATTATTGAGTGATCCTTGACATCCTATTCAGAAAACTGCAATATTATTTGAGTTGATAAAAGGGAATTGTTTGCGTGTTGTTTCTTTACTTATTTATCTATTTATTTATTAGCAAGAGCTAGCCTATACGTCGCTGAAGTTAAATAAGTATACAATGGCGCTTATTTAAACAGATTCAACAGTTTAGCCTAAAATGATATAGCCTATTATCAAGGTAATTCACTTAGAGGTTCTAGTAGGGCGTAATAAGGGCAAAGTGACTCTCTCTTTTGTTAAGTTGTGAATGTTCTGTTCTTGCATTTATAAGTGTGTGCGTATAGTCAAGTTGGGTCACCTACGTGTGTCCCAGTCACTTTCCCCGCACCTCCCTTATTTTGTCTGGTGTCCACTTACTTTTTCGGGTGGCCATTGAGCCCCTCCTCTAATCCTTGACGAGGTTATTTAGGGAGGAAAATGGATTTGAATGTAGTGTTTGCGTTTTGCATTTAGTGTCCGGACCATCACAAGCAACACACACAGAAGATTCTACAAGTGGAGATTCGTCCTAGAAGAATCTGCAAGTGGAGGAAAACGCACTTTTTTAACTGATAAAAAGGACACGCATGATGGTTTCATGTGGACTCACTGTGAACTGGGATTAAGGCACTTTTTTTTTTTTTTGCGTTTAGAATTATAACTTTCAAAGAAAGGTAAATATTTTGATTCAATTATTTTAATCCTGTTCTATATGTAATGCCATGTCGAACTCAAAGTGATTGTGATAAATTGCAAAATGTGTGTCGTTGTAGATAACATCACGACATAATAATTATTACATAGCAGTAAATAAGAAAATGTATGTGTAGATGTACAATACTACAAAACAATTCATTATTCGAATGTCTAATTGCTGTTAAAATTAGTGTTGTGATTATAATTAATTCATTTGCAGCATTTCGACAATATGATTTTATTTATGTAATATTTAAACCTTAGGCATATGTCGCATCAAAGTGTTCATAAGTACAAAACTACCCAAAGATCCAAAGTTATGTCAAAAGACTCTTCACATCTCTGATGCTGCATGCATACATCATTGGGCGTGACTAGCCTAGTAGATGTCCCAGCGCAGTTTAGAATAGCATAGGGCATCACTTCTGAATCTCTATATAACATCTGACTGATTATTAACTTTTTTAAAAAGTTAAAAACTGGCGCATTAGGCTACAGAAGGAAGAGCGCTGCGCTAGAGGCGAATTCAAAAGCGCGTGCACATTTGTAGAGCGCACGGATGAAAATTGAAGCGGGTTCTCAAGACATTTGGATCCTTATGAGAATTGTAATTGTAATATGTCAGATTATTTGGAAACGATTTCACAGCTAGGAGTTTTTTTGCCTGCTACATTTATATTTTTTTTCATTTATTTATTTAATTGTAAATAAATTTTGGTATGATTTCATAAATGCAGTGTTAAGGGAAACGAACAAATACTAATTTCGAATAAAAGCCAATTTCTACTGCTAAAGGTTTATTCAAATACTGTTATTATAAGCAGTATACGTAAATTTCTATAGCCTACAAGTCATCTTTTGACCACAGTAAAGGACGTTACTTTTTATTCTCAGCTGGTCAGTGGGTAGTCTCGTGAGCCCCGCTTTTGTAGTGGTGCGGTGGCAAAAGTTTGAGCCTCACCCCCCGCAGGGGATTAGAGCAACTGAATACTCATTCGCCACCCACCCTCTGAGAGGAAACACTCTGTATGACCACCATCGTCTCAGTCAGATGAGTAAAGCCTTTCAGCATACAGTACGTGAGTGTTAATAGATAGCAAATGCCTCAGTCATTCAGCTCGGTTTTCAACAAGGGACTTGTCAAATCAATGATTCAGTAATTCTTCTCTTCACCTTGTAGACAGCAAGATGTTGCTAAATATAAAACACATATTGTGGTTGTTCTGCATATACCACACAACAACTGGACCAGGTAAGCTTTTAATACTTTTAACTCTTTTTAAACATCTGTATAAGTGTTAAATCTCACTGATTCCTGCATGTTCTGCAAGAGTTTTTCTATGTAATTCGATTAGCATGTTACAGAGCTTCAAAAGTGAGTGAATGCATGCTTTTCTGTTTAATACGTCTTTCGAAGCATGTCCTGAACGGGTCGAACATTTCCCACAAACTATTGTCCCCCAGCTGCTTCTAATGGTTTACTTCCAGGCACCTTTACCTTTTAATTAGGATCTTCTTGTGGTGCAAACAGATGGCTTGACTTCTTCACTCTTTGGGGCCATGCTCACACACGGTGATGTTACCCTCAGGGGTAATCCCACCTGTCAATCCTAAGCATTTCTCACATTATTGGAGTGTATGGTTAACTTTCTGACAGTTATGATTCCTGCATCATCACCTTTTCAAGTGTCTTACTAAAGGAAAATAGTTTCTGGTATGCTCATCTGTAGGTATCACAGAGGCAGTAAAACAATTCCAAGCTCAATTATAATAAACACAGTGAGGCATGATTTCCTGTGCTTTGCAGTAGATGCAGCTGTGTGTATGTATGTCTCATGCCTTTCATTCTCTCAGTCTCTAGCACATTATTGGAGATGCGTCCTGTCAGTGGCTTGTTGTCCGGGAAAGTGACCCTTCCGTGTTACTTCTCCATCATCCCCACTGTTGGACCCAGAAACAAAGACGCCTCAGGACACGACTACCTGCGCATTAAGTGGACCAGAATTGATGGCGGTGTGGAGTCTACTGTTCTTGTCACCCAAAATGGTGTCATTAAGATTGGTTCGGGCTACAGGAACCGTGTATCCGTGCAGAGTCACCCAGAGGACATTGGTGATGCTTCTCTCACTATGGTGAAGCTTCGGGCCAGTGATGCCGGAACATACCGATGTGAAGTGATGTTTGGGATCGAGGACACACAAGACACAGTCAGTTTAAATGTTGATGGTAAGTGTCTTTAAACACATTTTTCTCTCCAGTCACAGAGAAGCTGGAAAATTCTCAATGTTTGATTATGTGTTTGATTGTGGTTCATTCAAACTGCCAGTGATTTTCTGGAATGTGTGCGTGCGTTCATAAAGATCCCATAAAGACACATGACATCTGGTTTGTAATGGGGTCGTTCAGCAATATGAACATTTTGGCTGATACTGAAAAGTAGTTACTTTTTATTTTTGAGCTCTGATAACCAATATATAGGTTTATAAATTCAAGTATTGATATTATTTGGTCACACTATCTTTCGATGGTCTATCTGATGAATTTAAGTTACATTGCATCTACATGCCAACTAATTCTCATTAGATTATAAGTAGACTGTTAGGTTGGGGTTAGGGTTAGTGTAAGTTGACATGTACTTGCAAAGTTTCTTATAGTTAAATGTCTGTTGAAGGAGCAGAATCAAATGGACCATCAAAATAAAGTGTTACCTGTTATTTTTTTTCTGAGCCTTTAAAAAATGCAAACAAACGCAATGGACAACTCACTTTATTTTAGAATCATTTCTGCAGAAAACAAAGGCAACAATCAAAACAATTATCGCCAACAGCAATCATCTGAAAGGCACCAAAAATAATCTATTATTTATCTGCCGAAAATAACTTTTCTTATCTGGCTAACAATGACAATAGTAAAAAATATTGTCTGAAACTGACATGGGCACCAATACATTGTGCATGATTTATTTTTATTGTGCATTACTATCAGTGGTGTAAAGTAACAAATTACAAATACTCAAACTACTGTAACTGAATTGTTTTTCTCAGGAATTTTACTTTTACAAAGTAGTTTTAAAAATGTGTACTTTTACTTTCCCTTGAGGACATTTTTAGTGCAGTATTGGCACTTTTACTCCACTACTTTCCTTCAACCTGCAGTCACTACTTAGTTTTTTCTTGTCTATGGGGATTAGACAATGTCCAACCTAAAATCAATTAAATATTAACGTCTAATGGTGTTACAGCTTGATGTTGTGTGGACGTTACCACTATGACGTCTATCAGATGTTAGATTTAAGTTGCCTTACCTGACGAATAAATGTCAGTATTTGATGTCAATAGGATGTTGGTTTAAGATGTTGGCTCGACCTTGGATCTTGGTAACTTTCTAACATAAGCTAAACTCGACCAAATTTCAACTTCATTTGATGTTGTTTTTTTGGACATCAAAATAACAATGTCTTAGCCACTGGCTAGACATTGAATTTTGGTCACCTGACATCACAACCTAAATCTAACCTAATATGAACATCTTATGATGTTTTGTGCCTGCTGAGCAATAGCTAAATGCACTACAGAATGTTACGTTTACACACATCCACAAATGACATGTTAATGCATCAGCTTTTTACAGCGTAATATTCACTACTCTTGAGTACTTTGGTCAGGTCTACTTTTAATCATACTCTGAGTAATATTTACAACAGATACAGTTGCAATCAGAATTATTGAACCCCCTTTGAATTTTTTTTTCTTTTTTAAATATTTCTCAAATTATGTTTAACAGAACAAGGAAATTTTCACAGTATATCTGATAATATTTTTTTCTTCTGGAGAACGTCTTATTTGTTTTATTTTGGCTAGAATAAAAGCAGTTTTTAATTTTTAAAACCCATTTTAAGGTCAAAATTATTAACCCCTTTAAGCTATTTATTTTTTTCCGTAGTCTTCAGAACAAACCATCATTATACAATAACTTGCCTAATTACCCTAACCTGCCTAGTTAACCTAATTAACCTAGTTAAGCCTTTAAATGTCACTTTAAGCTGTATAGAAGTGTCTTGAAAAATATCTAGTAAAATATTATTTACTGTCATCATGTCAAGGATAAAATATATCAGTTATTAGAGATGAGTTATTAAAACTATTATGTTTAGAAATGTATTGAAAAAATCTTATCTCCGTTAAACAGAAATTGGGGAAAAAAATAAACAGGGGGCTAATAAATCAGGGGGTTGAATAATTTTGATTGCAACTTTTACTCGCACTACATTTTTAGACAAGTAATGGTACTTTTACTTAGATATGATTTTTTTCAGTATCTTTCCACCACTTATTACTATAACCATACACAAGTGCATTGCACACATTGATGAATATTCGTAAAGTGTTAGTTCACCCAAAATGAAAATTATGTTATTAATTGCTCACCCTCATGTTGTTCTAATCCCCCAAGATATTAGTTTATCTTTAAAACATAAAAATACATATATTTTAGATTAAATCCGAGAGCTCTCTATAGACAGCAATGGTCCTTATATGTTTAAATACTGATAAAGGAAACAGAAACAGGTTGTCAAAACATTCCATGTGACTTTAATAGTTTGACTGTTATCACACAAAGCTTTAAGAACACTTTTGTGTGGCAAAAAAAACAAAAAAACAAAAAAACATTTTAAAATAAATTTGCTATTAAGTCCCCATCATTGGGATCAATCCCAGGACATTTTAAGGTAGCTCACAAATAAGCAGTAAAATTATATATAAACCATTTTGAAGAAATTAATTTTTTATATTTGTGTTGGTTGTAGTCTAATGTGTGAGAAAATGTGTAACTAAATCAATTATTTCACTGTTTGTTTGTTTTTTTTACTTTTAACTTTACTGTAACTTAAAAATTATATTATTATATTTATATTAATATTATTAATAATAATAATTAAAATTATTATTATTTAAAAAATAATTAGTAATTAATATAGATTTATCTTCATTGTTGGACACTAATCTTATAATCATATAATGCTGTTTATTTTATTTTTGACTTAGTCTCTTATTTATTAGGGGTTGGTACTGGGAAAAAGTGCTATTTATTTTCGATTAAATTATGAATAATATAATTTGTTGGATTTGTCAGACTTGGACATTTTCAGGACAACAAATCCTAACATTTTTTTAGTTTTTCCAAAAAAGTTAAATATGCGAAAAATTTAGGGACCAAAACTTAACAAATACATGTGATGGGGACGATCTTCAACTTATAAAAAAGATTTCTGTGCAATTGTCAATTTAAAACTGGCATATAGTGTCACACCAGAGAACATGTATGATTTTCAGGGGCAAAATGTATAAAAATGCATTTGTTTTGTAGAAATGTACAGATGAAAAACATTACTACTAAAATAGCCACTTAAAGGTGCAGTAGGGGATTGTCTTCAGAAACATTTTTTTTGTTGTGCTGCTTGAAAGTCTTTTCACATTCCAATAGTATTGATTAAAGTAAATGATCTAAATATATTTATATGTGTTTTTATATTCTGGGTAAGGCATAAGACTAAAAAATGTTCATCCAATTAAAATTAGTCGTGCCGATAATTCCCATAATTCTGACAAGTAGCCCAAACTGTCTGTTAGCAAATGTAGATTTGTACATCTGCGCACCCCTGTTCACACAGACAGATCCGCTGTTTGCACATGCACATCGATAATGTAGATTTTTATTTAGCACTATTCTGCCTAGCCTGCTTTACTGAGCTGAAGTTGGTTTTATATTCACATCATATTAATCATTTTTGAACAATGACAGCCTGTGACGGGGACCCTATATTTTTTACCATGCTACTTTGAATATTTAGCCTGAAATAGCATGTAAGTATGGCTTAATAATAAGGGTTATTCCTGCACCCTGATGGCCAAATACTAAGCATAGTCGCTTTAGGACAAATTGTGTGAGAGAGTGAGACCAGCGATCCTTGCATGCATGTAATATTGCATATTATGACAGGTTTTGCTTGCTACACAACTGAAAACATGCTAGATATAATACTGTTATACATTCCGAATTGTAGTGTTATAAAGTACTAAAGTTTTCTAACTGGCGAATGACATGATTTAGTGGGTTGTCTACTGTCATTTTTAAGGTGCATGATCATGATATCAGGAGGAGTGACTTTGGAGTGCAGGGGAGGGACCGTATTTTCTAAGATATTATGCTAATGGTTAGCATTTTGGCAGATCACCTACTGCACCTTTAATGATATTTTATTAATGATTTTTTTTTTCCTTTTCATTTTATTAGAGCTGTAATTTATTGAACTTTGTTCTTGAGACACAAAGTAACTGGATAGTTTTGAGAATTGGCTTGAAAATGTAAAAAAAATAACAACACAGCAGTTTATATAACAAGACATCCATAGGACATAAATACATGTTTAACTATTTACTGCATGTTAAATAATGACAACACTAATTATATTCTTTTTTTGTTGTGCGTGACAGTAAAAATGCAACGTCACATCAACAACCTATGTGCATTCTCAGTCCCTCTAGTATTTATGCCAATTTCCTGGGACCAGCGTTTTGTATGAAAGGGGTTTATGGGTCTCAGTTGATCTCAAATTTCTTCTGTTAAGAGACGCCATTGTTGTATATGCTGCCAATATGGGAAATTCCTTAACGCTAATTGATCAGTGACAGTTGTAACCAAAGTAAATGATGAAAATTCAGTGGGTTAAGTGGAGCTGTTAATGGGAGAAAACCCACAAGCACAGATTATCTAAATTGTTGAGGGATTTGAAGGTTGTTTTGGACCCTCCCAGATTACAGTTACAGTGTAAAAAGTCAAATGCACTCCAATAAACTTGGCTTATCCTAATGTCTTCCCTCTGCCTGCATACACTGTGATGCTGGGACACATGTTGCATGGGCTGATTTATGCACAGGCCATGTGAAAGGATGGGATGGGTCAACCCTGAACAGCTTTGGCTCTAGAATCACAGCACCACCCTGCTCTCAGCAGAGATGCACTGCCATTTTAATTAGATCCATTACTCATTTAATTTGAGTGCGTTTCAAAGCGACAATTATGGGGGTGGATGGAATGTCCCCTCATTCAAATGAATGTCCCAACACTGCTCATTTTATTAATTTGTTTATAAGTAGCTCGCAGACATCTCCGGGACTGAAGCAGATTGTATTAACTTTCATATTTGTCATCGACAACAATGACAGTTATGCCGAATTCCCCCTTTTTAAACTGTTAAATGGAATGGTCTCTGTTAGGACACGTTCATTTTTATTTGGTTTTTTGTGTTTTTGAACAGGCGTGGTGTTCCACTACAGGTCAAAGGTCAGCAGATATATTCTGAACTATGCACAAGCTGTGCAGGCCTGCAGCGATGTTGGAGCCACCATTGCTACATCAGAACAGCTGAGAGCTGCTTATGAAGACGGATTTGACCAGTGTGATGCTGGCTGGATAGCAGATCAAACAGTGAGGTTAGAAGCAACATGCACACAAAATATCTGTACTTCTATATGCTCTTCTGGCAGCAATCTCATTAATAAATTCAACATCTATACATATTCTCACATAACGGCCAGTTTCAAAAGCAAAACACATCATAATTTTGCCTTATTTATTAGTAATGAGCAGTTCTGTTTCTGTCTGTGTGGCTCGTTTCTATCTACAGATACCCAATCACTAGACCCAGGCCTGGCTGTTTTGGAAACCTCCCTGGAAAACCTGGTGTTAGGTCGTATGGCAAACGGAGACCCACAGAGACTTACGATGTGTTCTGTTATGTGGATAAACTTGAGGGTATTTTTTTTTCTTGCAAATCATTTATATGACTATTTTAGATTAAAACCTTGTTGACAAGGCCAACAGTGTTGTGGTGATGCGACAGAGCAGTAGTTTATCTATTATATTTGCTTTTGCTGACATATTTAATGTGGTTTCAAACTGCGGTTATGACCAAAAATGAATATCACCCATTTTGGCAATGCACATCTGTGGTATTACGCACTGAAGTGGAAGCTTTCAATATTTTTGTTGCCACAGAAAAGGAGTTTAAGCTCTTTTTTAATAGTTTTATTTGAATTCCAAGTTCAATCTGAACTTTAAAAACTTGTTTTGCTGTGTATCAGTATGTTCATATTTTGTTTTTAATCACATCCATATTTCAAGCATTTTCTGGTTACTAATAATGAAGAAAAAGAGGATGTAGTGAATTTTTTCAGTTTACAAAACTAATAGTTTACCTCAAAATATCAAACACCCTTAAAATAAATAAAATAATTATCATGCTTTATCTAGAGACTTGATATTCCTAATATATGGTATGTCCAGCTCAATGCTCTAACAATGGGATGAAAAACAGTAAAAACAGTAAATGGAATTGTTAAATGAACACCCTGTTGTAGGGTTTAATATGTCTCATTCCCTCACGATAGAAGATTTGGGTATGTCGTTACTGTTCTGCTATAAATTACTTAGACGTCATAAAAACCTCAGTACAAGCTTTTGACAGCAACACCCAAGGCTGTGCGAAAACAACTCTCCCTCATTTTTTTTTATTTGATTCACCACAACATTTGCAGATGGAAAATACATATTTCTTTTTTGAAAGCTGTTTAATGAATTGGCATTTGTCATTAATTGGGCTATTCCCTGATCATCCTTGATTCAAAATCAAGGTTTTGAATCATTGACTGACTCTTTGAAGCCTACCTTTCAGCAAGATTTCAATAAGATTGTTAGCAGGTTTTATATCTCAAAATGTAGATAATTTCATGTATAATAATGCTTAATGTGCTTTTGCCTTAGGTAATGTTTTCTTTGCACCCACAATGCACAAGATGACCTTTGATGAAGCCAAAGCAGTATGTGAAAGCAATAACGCAGAGCTGGCCTCACCTGGTCAACTTCATGCTGCCTGGAGACAGGGCCTGGACCGCTGCGATTATGGCTGGCTTTCTGATGGCAGTGCACGCCATCCTGTCTCCATACCTAGAAGTCAGTGTGGTGGTGGTCTGCTGGGAGTACGGACCATGTACCGATACCAAAACCAAACAGGCTTCCCAGATCCCAGAATGAGGCTTGGAGCATACTGTTTCCAAGGTAAAAAAAACTCTTCACTGAGCTTAGGAACTGTTTATGGTGTAATAAATGAACACCTGAGTGGTTGTGAGACTTTACCAGCTGTTCTGATGTCATTTCTCTTAACATGCTTATTAAGAAGCCCTCGCCCCATTCTATGCGTAAACATGAGCTCTAAGCTTACTCTGAATGCAGTAAATCAGAAAAGAATATTAGTTTGAGTGTGCCACGTTTTGTTAATTGAGGTTCTTTTAAGTTGAGACGCCTGGTATGGAAAAGTTTACATGAGAGCTGCTCATTCTCCAGTGATTCACTGACCTAACTCTGCTGCATTTTGGGTTGCCGCCCATTTCTAAGGAAACCAAACTGGGCTTGGATAGCAAGAGGGTTTAAACATTCAGAGGTTCGATGTGCCACTGTAGTGCTTCATGGCTAAAATGGCAGATGCCTGTCAGACTTTGCCTTGTGGTGTTGCACTGTAGGTACTCAGAATTCAGAAAGACTTGATTTTCACATCAGCTCACATGACCTCATAAAAACAATATTATGCAACAAAAGAGATCTGTCTCAAAGGATAAACAGCTTTGAGACTTGTCAATGTCTTTTTAAGGCAAGTTAATCTTTGACCATATTAGTAAATTCTGTGAACAGTCATGTATGTGCTGACAATAGATACACTAGTATGACAGTTTGTTGTTTACAAACCATTTTAATATGATGTACAAATACATTTTTTTAATATATATGTCTTTTATGTATGTTCCCGAATCTGATTGGCTGGTAGCTGTGCGATATTCTGCAATATCGTACAGCCTTGTCACCCTTTTGTATTACTCCGCCCACATAGAGTGACAGCAGATCAAAAAACTCACTACAGTTTGACAAATATTGCAGCTGTTAGACAACATAATGTACTTTTGAGGTTTTTTCAGGCGAGGGAGTGACATTTGGTTAGTTTTAGGGGAGTGACATTCTAAGTTGACCTCTCTTTTTTATGTTGTAGTGCTGTATTTATACCATAGAAGTTGTAGTGTATTGAGTGTGAGATGTGTCTTACATATCAGGAATGTATGTATTTTGTGTTTGTCACTCTTTGTATAACCCTGAGTTACGTTTTGGTTGGTCATCTGTTTATTTCTAATGAGTCTCCTGTTTTCGTTACTGCAGACTAGTTCAGTAAAATGAAAGAAAGAAGAAATGCTCGCATGTGTTTAGTGTTTTTCATTATCACAAACACAACAGTAATCTGGTAGTGATTGCGCTGCTTTGGCTTTTTCGGGGTTAATTATTATGATCTCCTGATTGCTACAGAGAAATAGTGAGAAATGTCTCTAGACTGATGGCATTTCATGCCGTTCAGCCCTATAATCTTAAAACGTCAGCAAAATTACCTGTTTTGTCATCACTTTAAATATTACGCTAGAGAATCATTCAAATACTAATGCTAAAGTGACGTTGGTGAAGTAGCTACGGTTTCTGCTGTTCTGACATTAGCTGCAGATGTGAATGTACGGTGAAAGAAAGTAGTTCCTCATACAAAAGGGTTTTTAGACTCTGCGTTTGATTTTCTTTTCTTTTTCTTGTTGTATAAACGCTATATCACATGATTAGCAGTGCATTTTGGCTGTATATCGTCACTGGTGGGACACTGAGGCACTT
>CAIGQZ010032551.1:2307184-2326456 GCA_903798205.1 Danio tinwini | reverse complement strand
ACAACAGGTTATCCACTTCATACTACAACTATATCAGATCAAGAACTTACAAAAACACAATCTGACACAGAAGAATCACACACAGCTACAACCACAGCCATTTTGGTGAAGGACAAAGAGCCATCTGTGGTAACCAGTACTGATGTTTCAGAGACTTCCTTCTCTTTTTCTCAGGCTGATCAATTAGACAAAACATCTGAAATCAATGTCACAGTGACCTCAGAGAAGACAACAGCCAAATATTTAGTATCACCAATCTCTTTATTGCACATCACAAGCAGAACAGACAAAGATCTTACCAAACCTACAGAAACAGTCTCAGTGTCCAGCTCAACAGATGCTGCTGTCACAAGCACAAAATCATCGATCAAGACAACAGCCAGAGATTTTTTTTCAACTACAAGAATAGCATCAATATTGTCATCTTCAGTGTCGGAGAGTTCAGGAGATGGAACAGTAGATATCACAAGCTCAGAGTTCACAACAAGCAGGCCTTCACTTTACACTTCTCTAAAACCAGACAAAGACCTCAGCAAAACAACATTTCATACAACAGAAGCAGTATCAGTGACCAGCTCAACACATGTTGAAGATCAGAGAACTGAGACAGATAGCATCGAACCTACTTCATCTCTTATGTCTAATGCATCTATCACAAAACATACATTTACATCATTGAGCACTGGGAAATCATCAGGACAGACCGTTACAAGCCAGGATACTGCATCAGAAGTAAGAATAGTCACAAATCAAGGTAGTACACCTTTCACAGCGACAACCGTAGCAACTGTGATGGAGGATGAAGAAGTGTCAACAAAACCTTCTGAATCCACAATCATTGATGTTTCAGAGACTCAGTTCTCCTCTGCTCAAACTGCACATTTAGATAAAAAACTATCTGAAAGCACTGTCACAAGCACAATGACCTCAGACAAGACAACTCCCAAAGATGTTCTTTCATCACTAAGTCTTTCTTCAAGCTTTCCATCAACTGAGTCTAAAGCTTCAGGAAATGAGACCTCAGAGAAGACAACTGCCAAAGATTTAGTGTCTCTAACCTCTTTACTGCACACCACAATCAGATCAGACAAATATCTTACCAAACCTACAGAAACAATCTCAATGTCCAGCTCAACAAATGCTGCTGTCACAAGCACAACATCATCAGAGAAGACAACAGCCAGAGATTTTTTTTCAACTTCAAGAATAGCATTCATGAATTTGTCGTCTTCTGAGTCTGAGAGTTCTGGAGATGGCCCAGTAGATATCACAAGCTCAGAGTTCAAAACCACCAGGCCTTCAACATACACTACTCAAAAACCAGAGCAAGACATCAGCAAAGCAACATTTCATACAACAGAAGCAGTATCAGTGACCAGCTCAATACATGCTGAAGAACAGAGAGCTGAGACAGAGAGCAGAGAACCTGCTTCCTCTAATGTTTCTACCACATTCAGCACATTACATACATTTACATCATTGCCAGCTAAGGAATCAACAGGTCAGACAGTTACAAGCCAAGACAATACATCAGCAGCACAGACAGATTCAATTCAAGGTAGTACACTTTTTACTGCAACAACCCCAGCAACTGTGATACTGGATGAAGAAGTGTCAACAAAAACTTCTGAATTCACTATCATTGATGTTTCAGAGACTTTGTTCTCCTCTGCTCAAACTGGACATTTAAAGGAGATTTTATCTAAGAGCACTGGCACAAGCACAATTATATCAGATAAGATGACTTCTAATATAATGTCTTTATCAGGTTTTTCTTCAAGCATTCCACCAACTGAAACTGAAGTGTCAGAAGATGACACATCTGATATGTTTAGCAAAGAGCTCATAACAAGTTCTTCTTTTTCTTCTTCTTTTCATACCACAAAGAAATCAGACCAAGAACTCACAGAAACACCATCAGACAAAGAAACAATATCAGCTTCAAGCTCAGCACATGCTGACACTACAAGAGATCAGAAAATGAAGGCACATAGTAGAGAATATGTTTCTGTTCTTGACTCTTCTGAAACTAGTACAGTACATACATTTACATCATTAAGCACTGAGTATTCAGCAGGACATGCAGTCACAAGTCAAGGTATTTCATCAAATGTAGCTACAGCCATAGCAACTGTGCTTGAGGACAAGGAGCTCTCAGTAAAACCATCTGAATCAAGCTTTATTGATGTTTCAGAGACTTTTCTTTCTTTTACCCAGACCAATCATTTAGACAACACTACTCAGACCGATCATTTAGACAACACATTATCTGAAATCAGTGTCACATTGACCTCAGAGAAGACAAATACCAAAGATGCAGTATCACCAATCTCTTTACCGCATACCACAAGCAGATCAGACAAAGAACTCACCAAACCTACAGAAACAATCTCAGTGTCCAGCTCAACAGATGCTGCTGTCACAAGTACAAAATCATCAGAGAAGACAACAACCAGAGATTTTTTTTCAACTTCAAGAATAGCATCTATTTTGTCATCTTCATCAGAGAGTTCAGGAGATGGACCAGTAGATATCACAAGCTCAGAGTTCACAACCAGCAGGCCTTTACTATACACCACTCCAAAACCAGAACAAGACCTCAGCAAAGCAGCATTTTATACATCAGAACCAGTATCAGTGACCAGCTCAACACATGCTGAAGAACAGAGAGCTAAGACAGAGAGCAATGAACTTGTTTCTTCTGTAATAGCCACTGTATCAAACACAACACAGATGTTTGTGTCATTGAGCACCGGGGAATCAACCAAACGAACAGTTACAAGTCAAGATACTTTCTCCTCTGCTTGGACTGGACAATTAGACAATATATTATCTGGAACCACTGTCACCATAACCTCAGAGGAGACAACCTCTAAAGACTTTCTGTCACCTTCAAGTTTTGTATCAAGCTTGCCCTTAGAACTTAATAATTCAGGAGATGGCACGTCTGAGATGACAAGTAAGCAGTTCACAACAAGTCCTTCAGTGTATACCACAACCACATCAGATGTAGTGCTTAACAACACAACAGCAACAATATCGGTTTCCAGCTCAACAGATGCTGAGGTAACAAGGGCAAATATGGATTACTCAATAGAAAGAACAGTGACAAGTAATGAAATTACATTTCACACATCTGAATCTGGTGCTATGGAGAACAAAGATCTGTCACCAAAACCATCTGATACCACAATTTTGTATGCTTTGGACACTCTGTTCTCATCCAGTCAGACTGGGTATGCAGAAAAGACAATTTCTGAAAATGCTGTCACAACAACAACTGATTTACAGAAGACAGCTTCAAAAGGTATTCAGTCAACAAGTTCCTCAATTTACCCCACAAGAAAATCTGACAGTGATTTCACTGAAAGTACACAACAAACCTCAGGGACTAGTTCATCAGATGCTGACATCACCTCACATCACTCAACTAAGGCACATGGTAGTGAACCGGTTTCCTTACTTGGTTCTACTGAAACTAGCACAGTATATACATTTACATCATTGATCACTGGGGAATCAGCAGCACAAACAGTCACAAGTCAAGATATCACATCAGACACAGCAACAACCACAGCGACTGTGATGCAAGACAAAGAGCTGTCAGTAAAACCATCCGAGTCCACCATCAATTATGTGTCAGAAACTGCGTTTATTTCTGCTCAGACCAATGACAAAACATCTGAAAGCACCGTCACAATGACCTCAGAGAAAACAACTCTGTTACCATCATATTTTTCTTCTAGACTGCCATCAACAGAATCTGAAGTTTCTGGGGATTACAGCTCTGAAATATTTAGCAAAGAGTTCACAAAAAGTCCTTTGCTGTACACTACAACAAAATCAGGCCAAGAATTCAGTAAAGCCATGAACACAATCTTAGTTTCCAGTGATGAAGATAGAATTACACCAACAACTAAATCACATGATCATTATATTGTAGACACTGATGAGACTGAAGTTCAAGAAAGTGACCACACATTAGAGCCAGTGAGGCCTGACAGTTTATACACAACTGAATTGTTTTCAGGCAATGTCCAAAAAGTAATTACAGAATCATCTTTTCAACAAGGAAGTGGAGACCCAAGTGAAAGCTCTGGTGAAATATCCTATTCTGCTGTAGAATCAGTTGCTCCACAAGTTACTCCATCTGAGGTCAAGACAACTGCTGTTGGTTCTAAGTCAATTGCTGATTTTAGAGAGCAGCCATCAGAAAATAGAACAGCTACAATAGATGTTAGAACAACTGTAAATGGATTTGCAGAATCAAGCTCATTTACTTTTAAAGAGGTAGAACGCTCTGGTCATCAAACAACAGAAATGTTCACCACAGCTCCCTTGGAGCTTTTGACTACAAGACTCCCAGGGTCTGCTATTGCCTCTGAGACTGCCTCAGTACCGTCCAGAATGTATCATACTATTACAGATTCACAGTTAGCAAGACACACCACAGAATCAATAATTGACCTTGCTGCTATCAAGTCAAGTAAGCCTAGCCACACCGCATCTTCAACTGTCCAAACAACACATGCTTCATTAAGCCACAGCCAACCCTTAATAGACAATACTAGTTACAAAGTGACTTCAGCTGCAGCCAGGACAATACCAATTGCATTATCTTCTAGTGAAAGCCATAGCAAGCACACTATGCTTTCATCTATAGATGCAGAGGGTGACACAGGAAATGAAGAAAAATCAGGGATGTCCACTCCTATGGGTGTTTCAGCAGCAGCCACCAAAACTCAAACTAGCACAGTTCATATAACTAGCACAGAACCTGACAGGGGCATTACTATAACACAAAGTTCCAACACTACCACCACTGCATTTTTAGACAGCGAGGGTTCTGGTGTTGTAGAAGATGACCAGGAAACTGCTCAGTTAGAGGGGTCTGGTGAGGAGGACAGAGAGAGCACAACAACTGAACTGTATGACAATTATACTATGGCCACAGATGAGGCAGAAATTAGTGAGAATATCTACACCTCAAAGCCAGTGAGTATTGAGAGTTTCTCCCATTCTGTGTCTTCCACATCTGAATCAACATTACTGTCTAGCACAGTACAAACAGTAATCTCAGCTACTGAAGTTACCGCTAAAAGGGAATTGGAAGATGACAGCTCTGGTAGTGAATTTTCACCAGAAGCTCTTGAAACAGGTCATGGAGATATGTCATCTAATGACAAAACAGAGAGAACTGAAACTGCATTACTTGATGTAGTAGTATCAAGTACATCTGAGACTTTATCAGTTTCAGGCACACAAAAAAGTACCTTACAGTCAAGAACTATAGATACCGGCCTAAATAGTCAAATCAAACAAGATGACAAAGTATTTAGCTCACCAGAAGATTCTACAGGCGATGTATTCAAAACACAGACAACTAAGTCATATGATGATCTAACTGTAAGAACAGACGAGGCAGAAGTGGATGAAACCGAGGGGACAACAAGTTTCTCAAGTGCTGCATCTGTCACTACAGATTTTATACATCAGTCAACTTCATCCCCATCTTCCTCAGTCCTGAGCTCCACCCAGTCAACTGTAACATTTACCATTTCAAATTTGGATGATGATAGTGGGGATGACTTAACAGAGACAGATGGAGCAGAAGATGGATCAAGTGATGATACAACTTATGTGACATCATCACCTTTGCTCTCAAGCTCAGAGATGACAGAAGCATTCATTAGCATAACACCATTTAGCTCAGCCAGCAGTGAAGAAGATATTACAGCCACAGTTGTTTTACACAACACCATAACACCTGAAATTCAAACTGTGTTCTCAAGCACAGAAACTGAAAGTTTCTCTCAGTTCTCAGAGACTGAGCAGGCACCAACTGATGGTTCTGTTTTAGACTTAACAGCCACTAGCTTTACTGATCTTGTCACATCTTCTGACGTGACAACCAGCCATATTACATTGCCTTCATTAGTGACATCTCAAGATTCTCTGTCCACCCCTACTTCATCTGTTTTCTTGAAGGACACTGTTGATCATCAAGTCACTTCAACAAGCTCTGTCTTAATACTCACAGAGGAAGATGAAGATAAGCAGTTTTTGACTGTAACAAAGAGTATGAGACATCACACTCCCAATCCAGAAGTTACCACTAAGGACAACATGATCATTGATGCAGATACTATGTCTGTTTTAGAGCAGTCTTCGCCTTTTGCCCGTACAATTGTTACAGAGGAAGCCGCTGGAGTAACCCCAGTTGTCATTACAGCACATCCCTCAAGCCTAATGACAGAGGAGCCAGTGGGTTCTGGAATGGATAGTACTGAGTTACCTGAGTTATATGCAGGATCTGAAACCACAGCAGATGAATCAATATACAGACATCAAAAGCAAACATCAACCCCAGACATTCTTCAAAGCAGTTCAACATATGTAGATAGACAATCACAAGCAACACAAACTGAACAATCTAAGACTAAAAACAATGATTTACTTAAACAAGATAGTCATACCTTCACAGAACCCACTTTTACAATGGAGACACTGATTAATAACTCTCCATCCTCTGCATCTACTGAAAGTTATATAAAAACATCCACTTTATCCTCCAAATCAGTTCTAATCCTTCAGGCTGGATCAACACAAGCATCTATAACCAAAAGTGAAACAGCTGTAGAACGACAAATAACACCTCTACCCTTACATAAAATGTCTTCTGAGGTGGAAGCGTCAAGTAAGTTAACAAACCAATATGAACCAACTCAAACAACAACTGGTATTCTATCAGTTGACAAAGAGGAAATATTAGTAATGACAAGTGCTAATGATATTGAACAAAGTACTTCCTCTTCTGATATGGTAAATCAGGGGAGCAAATCAACAAACACAATTGTATCGTCTGATATTTCTGAGAAAACCACAAGTGCATTGTCAACAGATGATGGCTCAGGTGACCAAATAATTGATTTATTTACAGAGCTGCCTGAATCAACAGACTCATTTTTAACAGATGAATCAGTGACATTCTCTGTGGAGACTGATATTGAGATTCACTTTGAAACAACCCTCTCGCCCCAAGCAATTACAGTAACTGATGGAGAACTATACCAGCAAGCTTTGTCTGAGATGACAGTGACACATAAGCCCAACACAGAACTTAGGACTGATGAAGACCCACCTTTGTCATCAACAACAATGCCCACTCCCCTTATATCTGAATCAAATTTAAATATAACCACACTTCCCTCTGAGGAAATAACTGATGATTCCATAGATTATGACACAAAAACAGAACCTTACAATGTTGAGTCTATTCCAGATTTCGAGAATTATACTGCCTTAAATATTAGCTCAGAAGATGCGACAAACATCAATGATGTGACCCAAACTGAAAGTGAGAGAAGCTTCACCACCTCACAGCCTGATATTGAGACTGGCTTTGAGACCAGTTCACATTCTGATACTGAGACCACCTTTGACACCATCTCAGAATCTACAGCTGACCCAGACATTGAGGCTTCCTCAAAACCCAGTGAGGATAGTGCAAGCACTGATGAAGACAAAGATAACCAAACACACATTGAGAGTGCAGCTCTCTTAGATGTTAGCTCAGAAGCTGTGACAAGCTTCAATGACATAACCCAACCTGACAGTGTGGGAATCTTCACCATGTCACAACCTGATATTGAGACTGGCTTTAAGGCCACCTCACAGCCTGATATTGGGACTGGTTTTGAGATCAGCTCACACTCTTATACTAAGACTACCTTTGATGCCATCTCAGAATCAACAGGTGACCTAGACATTGAGACTTCCTCAAAACCAGGTGAGGATAGTGCAAGCACCGATGGAGACAAAGTGAACCAAACAGACATTGAGAGTGCAGATCTCTTAGATGTCAGCTCAGAACATGTGACAAGTACCAGTGACATCACCCAACCTGAAAATATGAGAAACATCACCAGGTCACAGCCTGACATTGAGACAAGTTTTGACATCATCTCACTGCCTGATATTGGGACTGATTTTGAGACCACCTCACAGCCTGATATTGAGAGTACATTTGAGAACATCTCAGAATCAACAGCTCACCCAGATGTTGAGATGTCCTCAGAACCTGATGTCACAGAAGTAGACATTTTGAATACTGAGACCAGCTCTCAGCATGAAACTGAAGATTTTGAGTCAACAATGCAACCAGACCTTGAGAGAGCCTCAGGTACTGTAAAAGATGATTCTGTGACTAGCTCACCAACTACTAGAACAAGTGGTTTAGGGCGAAGCACATCTGGAGAGGTAACGAATACATCATCTGAAAAGCATAAGACCACAACAAGACCTTCTGAAGTCACAGATGAACCTAATTCTGCTGCTATAAGTGAGGAAAAGGACCAGGAAGAAGATGGACGTGAAGATACAACCCTAGCTGAACAAACAGACACAGGATTTAGGAGCACAGCACAACCTCAATTTGACAATTCTTTTACTTTAAGCATTGTGAAGAGCAGCTCAGACGAGGATTCAATTATCAACCCATCATCTGGTGAAGTTCAAGCAGCTATTCTGTCCACAACAACAGGCTCACCTTTTCTTCTGACACCCGAGAATGATGTAAAGATTGTCAGTAAAGAAACTTCCTCAGAGAAACAAGAGGCAGCTGGTCAGATCGAAGAAGCTGTAACTCTTAAAACTGAGATTCCGATTCAAGAAATGGATCTGATGACTTCATCAGTGCCTACAACTCAGAATGAGACTGCAACCACATTAGCTTCTCCTGAAGATGTTTTAGAGGCTGCTTTAGCTGAAAGTTCACCTACAGGTGCACAGAATGAAACCACAACACGCAGTGCAAAAGATGTTGCATACACAATGATTGCACAGACAGTTGAAATTCCAGGTATGATACAGACATGGTTTAAAAGACAAATTAAAAAACAGAATGCAATACCTGTTTAAATACCTACCTAAATCCACTCTGTCTTCTGCAGGTATTCACTCCTGTTCTGATGCTGTTTGCTTGAATGGTGGTACATGTATAAAAGCAGGTGGTGCTCAGAGCTGCATATGTCAACCTGGATACAGTGGTGAACAATGTGAAATAGGTAAGCTATGTCAGATTTTCAGTCATTTATTAAAAGTGCACAGCAGTGATTTTGGGATACATCTGCGAATACTTGATTAATATAGCTTAATGTTTGTGATAATCTACTACAACAATTGCTATTTTTTATTACTTTGAGGGGTAGGCTTTGGCTATTTAGGAAATCATATAAATATTAATTATTAACTTCCTGTTGGAGATGTATACCAGCTGGGGCTGAAACACAAAATTACAAATAATAATAATAATAATAATAATAATTTAGCATCAGTTGTTTCAGTATGCAAATATTTGATCATCTAGGCAGATAACCTTGTAATTAAAACAGATAACCTGTAAATAAAACCTGTCATTATAGTGCTGAACATTTAGTTAAATCTAAACAAACAAATGTATAAATGTAAATTGTTTAAAGGTATGCTAAGCAAAGTTTACAAAACAGTATTATTATAATGATATTTAAAAGCACTAAAAAACAACACACCCAGAACCCAACAAGACCTCACTTCTTATGATTTCTCCACTATCATGACCAAACAAGGCTGCGAGTCTGTTACAGTGATCAAAATCTTCTTAGTGCATCATTAAATGACAAATTATTAGATGTACCATAGGGAATCAGGGAAATACATGTTCCATAGTGAACAGTTTCAAATACATAAAAAAATACTCAAAATAAATAGATTGTGTTTTTTTTTTTTACACAGAAATCTATTAAAGTGCACCTTTACCTTTTTATTAGTTGACTTAAAGCACTGTTTACACATTATTTCTCACACTATTATTTTTATCTGTTTTTAGACATTGATGAATGTCACACAAACCCTTGTCGTAATGGAGGAACATGCATTGATGGCCTAAACTCATTCACCTGTGTATGTCTTCCAAGTTATGCAGGAGCACTATGTGAACAAGGTAAAGCTATATTGATCTTATAAGCTTGACTTTTTTTACACATACATACACATACATTTGAAGCTGTCTAGAGAAGACAATCACTGAGGTCACAGCACTAGATTTTTCCACTTTCTAATATGGTGTGAAGCCACACAGCCTGCTGTGGAGATCTACCATGTGAACATCTAAGTTTTTATATGCAACCATCGTTAATAAAAATACTCAGACATACTTTAAAGATATGAGTTTGGAAAATGTAACTCACTCTTTGGTCCTGACCGATTACAGGTTTCAGGTGACTGTATTGTATGCTGGCAGACAGGCATAATGACGCTGTACTTTCCACTATTTAGGAGGATACCTTTTCTCACAGCTCATTTGAACAACACGGTTAATATCATCACTCTTTCCCTTATTACTCTGTGCATGTATAAGATTACTTTCTTGAAAGCTTTATCATCTTGTACAAATTAAAGTGCTTCATAATGTAAATGATTAATTCAAACATCTGAAATCTGTCATACATATTGGTTTTGTCAGGATTAAAACAAATGAAAAATTGACGTCATGACTGTACAGTATTAACTTCTTAAGCACACTACCTAAATACAACATGCTATTCATCTCAAACTTCAGACAGAATCAATATTACAGACACAGAGTGTCATCTCCACAGAAACTGCCTCCTGTTACTGTTCAGTGATTCAGCTGTGACTCAGAGTGTATTTGTAAGTGGTTCAGTTTCAAAGTTTAAGTGGTCAGACACAGCTGCTGATAAAGAAAGATGCTTGCTTAATGCAAGTGTTGGTTCATGTATTGCCACATATATTTGTCGTAAAGCAAACAAAAAACAGAAATGTGCGCACATCTAAAAATCTCAGAGGCAGGTGCTCAATCAAAAATCAACACAGTAGAAAAAGATCAAAAGAAAATCAGCACACTGCCGCTTTAGCTCTCAAAAGTCCCTTACTTATTAAAGGACTTTTGAGAGCTAAAGTGGCAGTGCACATAGTATATTTGTACCAATTTATTTCACATGATTTAATATTTAATCATTTATACATAAGTTGATTAAATTGAGTAACACTTTAATATAAGTACCAGTTTCAACTGTTAAAGGTGCAGTATGTAAGTTTGACACCCAGTGGTTGAACTAGGTATTGCATTCCTGAATCAAACTGATCGTGTTCTTTATATAAAAGTAAAAGCACCCGATAGAAAGAATATTTTCCATATTAAAAGGAGTTTTTGTTATAACCAACACCTCGAATTGATATATTAGTTTTTATTTCTTGTAGCTGAACAACAGAAAACTGACAATGATCACCTCAGGTACACCTCATGTGCTTTAGTCAGTGTTAAATGCTAACAATGTGAGTTTGAATGCCATTTTACATGCTGTTTATTGGCATGCTACTATAAGCAGCAGCAGGTAGTTCACCTCAGATCTTGAAAATAAAATAAACTGTTTGAAATTGGACTTTAGAACTGTGACCAACACATATCAGCATGATTCAGCATGTACATTTAATAATGTTTAAGAGGTTTAATATGTATTAATTAGAATATAAACTTTTTTATTATAATACCATTTCATGAGTGAGTTATATTCTGTGCTTCTATATGGCTGTATTTAAATTTCTATCATGTTTCGTTCCTTGCAAACAGCCAAATTGCTTAATACTGAAAATCTCTTCACGTAACATGTTGTTAGTACACGTGGTTACAATGTAACCTGCTCACCTAATATTTACCGTCCTAATATTTATATTATTTGCTTATTAATAACCTCATGTGGAAGTCTGAATCTGTGTCTCATTTCTGAGTCTGCTACTATCCACCTGAGGTCGCAATTTGTTCACGGACGCATGCTTTGAGAGCCTTTCTTGAATAAATGAACGAAATACCAGGTTGACCATCAAGGCAACCCGGAGTGCTGAAATATAATTGGCTAAACTGGAATTGTGCTGGTTAAATTACCAAACAAAGACAATGTTCCAGCGCATAACAGACATTTTCAAAGCTGAATATCTGACTTCAGCATTGTTTCTCAGATAAACAAGAATGCTCACTTTGCACGTTTCCTAAATATCTGCAAACATATTATGGTATTTTTATGTTTTAGAAGAGTCAAAAACTTACATACAGCACCTTTAACTACTTATTACTATTATTAAGATATTGACATTTTTTAATAGTTAATTTTATGATCTTATTGTACATCCTACACAATACCTACATTAAACCCAACTACTATCTTACTAATTATTAATATTAACAGTTTATGGAGCTAAATAGTCTTAATAGTGGAAATTGTACCTTAAAATGAAGTGTGACCTTTTATTCTTTGATATGTCTTAATCTTTGTTGTATGTACAGGGGCACTCCAGGAGTGTCACTACTTTCTCATATGTTAATTTGTAGAAGGTTTAGTGATTCCCTCTCAGTTAGTGGTTCTGTCAGAGCAAGTCTGCTTTAATCACAGTGATTTCAAACAAGCAATCAAAGCTATCAGCTTGACATAGAGCAGCTCAGAGCTGGCCCACAAACAGTCAGTAAGTGCATTTACATCCACTTTAAAAGTTTGCTTTCAGTTGGACTAAAACAATCATTTGTCTTTTTAAAATATTATGTGGACAGTTGAGTCTGACTGAAGTTGTACCAATAGAAACTCTAGTTTAAAAAACGGTGCATGTAAACACACTTACTGTGATGGATAGGACACAATTTATTTGCAAATGCAATACAATCATCATTTCACATGCTGATCTAGGTGCTTTAGAATCATTTGTCAATAAGACTTATGTTATCCTGGGTTGATAACATGCTTACTTTAAAACTCTTTGAGCGATAGCTAACGATTATAGCAGTGTAAGTGGCTATTTGTTTTACAAGCTTGCTTTGCTCTAGTACTTTTTTAAAACAATGCCTCAGAGCAAAAGCTCCTAATCTTTTCAAGTCTCTTTAGTTATTCTTATGCAAAAATGAATTGTCTTCCTGATATGATAGACACATGGGTGTAGCTCCTGCTGTAAGTGATCTCATTTAACTGGCATGTCATTTAAAATGAGGATGAAAGGGACGTAAAACATATTCCCTCAGGTTCTGTGTGAGCGGGAAATCATTCTCACTTGAAAAGACTGCCACTGAACATAAAAAAGGCTGTTGATTTATTGTATTGATAAGAACACCATTACAGCGCAAGCCCAAAGGTAAAGGACTAATAAAAAGAAACTGACAGGAGCTAATATGAAGCACCTTTTTTTTCATCAACAGGATTATCTCAGTTTGACTGTCTACATTTCAGGTTGATTTGTATTAAATCAAATGTAATGTACACATCCTTTTTCACAGATACTGAAACATGCAGCTATGGCTGGCACAAGTTCCAGGGCCATTGCTACAAATACTTTCCTCATCGGCGTAACTGGGACACAGCAGAACGTGAATGTCGTCTCCAGGGGGCACATCTTGCTAGTGTCCTGTCCCATGATGAGCAGCAATACATCAACCGTAAGTATTTATGGGTATTTTGTCTTTGCCTGTAGTCTTTTTCCCATGCAAACTAACAGTACTTAATTGTGAAGAAGCTACTTTGCTTATATTAGATACACTGAAAAAGGTGATACATTAGATTTACTAAATTTTATTAGGGTTAGTGGCGCAAACTATTTATTTGGGTTGAATTTAAACAGTACTGTACACTGAAAAAAATATATATTTACGTAATTGTTGCAAAAATTTTATATGGGCTGAGTTTAAACAAACAAATTACTTTTCAATTCAATTTGTTTGTTTAAATTCAGCCCATAAAAATTGTTTGCAACAATTTAGCAAAAAATATTTTTTAGTGTACAGTAGTGGATAAAATTGATCAATGAAGAGGACGTTTGCACAATGTTTGATTTAATAGCTGTTAATAAAGCATTATAATAACCTTTAATTAAACTTCAATCTAACATTTAATTAAACCCTGAAAATATGAAGAATATATTTTTTTACTAGCAGGAGGAAAATGCTAAAGCAGTTTAAGATATTTAAATGACAATTCATCTTATAAATGAATATACATTTAATTTTACCATGACAAAAATGCACAGAAAACTAAAGAATTTCAGCAGGTGAGTTATATATTTACTGCAATATAACCAGTTAACACTTTCTTAGTTCACTCAAAAATATTAATTTTGCTGTTGTTCAAACTACTTATTTAAAATAAACTGAATCAATACAACTCTTGAGCTTTTTTGGAGACAACTTAATTGGGTTATGTTCAATCCACTTAAATTTGTTTAGGGTTTTTTAAGCAATCTTACCTCAAAGTTACCTCACATCATCACAAATGAAACTATATAAGTTTATGTAGATGTTAACTATTTAAGTTAATATCTGCAACTGCATAATAATAAAATATGTATATGAAGAGTTCAGATGCAAAAACCTCTAAGTGTCGTTTGAAATTTCCACAGAAAATTAACTTTTTCTCAGCCTCCTTTGTTTATGTTGAGATATTTTACTTGGAAGACCAGGAAAAAGAACTTATTCTTTGTCATAAAAGTGATATTACTGAACCTACACACAGGAACCTTATAAAAATGCTAATTTTAGAAGAAAATTATATGGTATTAAATAAAAAATGAATGAATGAATGAATGAATGAATGAATGAATGAATGAATGTGTCAGTTTTCCTGTAAAACATCACACATCACTTTTGGCCAGTATTGTGTGTGTGAGAAAACACTAGTTTTTTTTTGTTTGTATTTTTTACTGTACAAATGGGAATATTTATGTGATATTTGGTTATTCAGTGTTGTAAAGTAATTAAGTAAGTCATTAATAAAGAGACAAAATCTTTGTACTAGTTCTAGATAGTGGGAGAGTTATGTGGAAAAACAATATTGCTTCTTATTTTTTTAATACTGACAACTAGATTCTATGGCCTGTGAATTAGAGTTTTTTGGTCTTTATCCTGTAGGTCTTGGCCATGACTACCAGTGGATCGGTCTGAATGATAAGATGTTTGAGAATGATTTCCGGTGGACAGATGGTAGAGTTGTGGTAAGAATATCTTTCAACATTAATTTACTGTATTTCTTTAATTGGTTTTGTGCAATTGGTGCATTTTCAAAACTCTTAATACTTACATCACACAAGATCATCAAAAGTGCACATTTTTCAAACATTTTAGCATATTTTCAATTGTTTTAGTATGATACACATAAGCACAAAATATCCTTTTTACTTTACAAAATAAGTGTTTCATCTATAAATCTGGGGTGCCCAAACTTTTCCTTATAAATGGCCAAAAACCAAAATTTGATTGAGGCTGGTGGGCTGAAGGTAAATATAGTTGCTATGGCTAATTTCCTAATTTGTTTAATAATATTTAAAAATGACTAGAAAACATTATATGACTAATTCAGTATTTAGTTTTTTACATTTTAAAATGAACTTATTAGAGTAAAAATAAAACAATCTAATTTATAACAGAATTACACTAGTTTTTGCCTTGATTTGCTCGCTGATGTCTTCTGCATCCACTATCCATCGAGTGACAGTATTTACAGTATTCATCTTTATTCTTTATTTTTATTTTAAATTTTATATTTTATTTTAGTTTTTTGTAGCTTAGCAATAAAACAAACAAACAAACAAACAAAAAAATTGTTAAGTCAAAATTGGAAATGTTGAAGTATGTGTTAAAGACATTCGAGACAACCCTCTCCATTATTCTCACTCTCCTCTCATAATGGATGATGAGCCATGTAAAAGGTGACAATGGGCCAACTTTGGACGTCTCCGATATAAATGATTAATTCACATTAGGATTAGGATAAACTTTATTTGTCCCCAAGAGGAAATTTGTCTTTGGCAAAAAAGTGCTACAACGTTGCTCTAAACAGACAGTAACATAAATAAAACAAACAAAACAATTAAGAACAAACTATTTAGAACATACATTGTTTACAAAATAAGACCATATATAAATATATAAATATAAAATAAATAAAGCACAGAACACAGTCAGGTGCTAATATACTACAGGTGCATTGTTCTTGGTAGAGTTCAATAGTTTTATCGAGGTAGGAACAAACGAAAGCTTCAATCAATTAGTCTTACACATTGGCATTCTCAGTTTTTTTTTCTTAATGGTAACAGCTGATATTCTCCGAAAAGAGAATGTTTGGAATCAGCACTAATATTTATTACACTTCTCTTGACCGCCTGTTCATATAGAGTCTGTATGGGCTCATATTGTTTTATTCCTATGATTTTCACGGCTGTTTTTTTGAATATGAACCAATTTATTTTTCAATTGAACAGACATATTTCCAAACCAGACTGTGATTCCAAAGCGAATAAGACTTTCAAACATAGCTCGGTAAAAAAAAAAAAAAACTAGCAAGATATTGCTACCCACCCCATACAATCTCAGCCTTCTTAAAAAATCAAGCCTCTGTTGTAGTTGTGTGCGCAAGCTGTCACTGTGTGTTTTCCAACAAAAAAACACTGTCTATATAGAACCCCGAGTATCTGTAAGATACCTGATACCTTTAATGATCACAGGCCTATACACTTCTTGGGTCAACAACCATTTCTTGTGTCTTTTTTACATTTAACACAAGACAATTTTTATTACGCCACTGAATGAAATTATCTATTTCACTGTGGTAGGATGATAGATCCATGTCTTTGTGTAAAGACTTAAGATGGCAATATCATCAGCAAAAAGTTGCAATCAGAATTTTTTACCTCCCTGAATTATTAGCCCCCCTGTTTATTTTTTTCCCCAATTTATGTTTAATGGAGAGAAGATTTGTTTATAAACAGAATAGTTTTAATAACTAATAACTGATTTATTTTACCTTTGCCATGATGACAGTAGATAATATTTGACTAGATATTAATCAAGACACTTCTATACAGCTTAAAGTGACATTTAAAGGCTTAACTAAGTTAATTAGGTTAACTAGGCAGGTTAGGGTAATTAGGCAAGTTGTTGTTTAACAATGGTTTGTTCTGTAGACTGTTGAAAAAATATAGCTTAAAGAGGCTAATAATTTTGACTTTAAATGCTTTTTTTTTTTAATGCTTTTATTCTAGCCAAAATAAAACAAATAAGACAATCTCCAGAAGAACAAATATTATCAGACTGTGAACATTTCCTTGCTCTGTTAAACATAATTTGGGAAATATTTAAAAAAGAAAAAAAAAATCAAAGGGTGTTTAATAATTCTGATTTTAACTGTATCTCATAATATAATTATTAAAATCTGTGCTCCTGCAATGTGCAAAGCAAAAAGCACAGGAGATGAAACACAACCTTGTGGCTCTTTTGTATTACTATATCTGACCTCAGAAAGTGATGTAATGTGTATTTATATAGCGCATTTATTGTGTATGGCCATACACCCAAAGCGCTTTACAATCATGAGGGGAGTCTCTAGAAAGATTTGGCTAGAAAGAATGACTAGAGGTATTACAAGTATGATCCGTTTAATGTTTTGTACAAAGAGTTTTGAAAATGCACCATTTTACAATTTACTGTAAACGAAAAATATAATAAAAAAACTATTTTATACAGTAGTCAACATTTGAAGGGATATTTTCCCCCCAAAATTGTGCTAAGACAAGAATGGGTGTTGTTGAATAGTTTTAGGGCAACTTTGATGAAAGGGTTTGATGCATTTCAGATGTTAACTACTGTATAATATAACATAACCCTTTAATAAAAAATGAAAACAAAACAAAAACATATACAAATATACATACATACATACATACATACATACATACATATATGTATACCGGTTTATGCAGGAGTCAACATTTGAAGTGATTTTTTTTGTCCTAAGACAAGAATGGGTGTTGAATAGTTTTAGGGCAAATTTGTTTAAAGAGTTTGATGCATTTCAAATATTTACTACTGTATAATATAACATAACATTTGATTTAAAAAAAAGTATTTTTTTTTTTGCGAACAATCTTTATTAAGATACCACCTTCATGATTTCTGTTTAAAAAAAAAAACAAGCTATGGGAAATTTAAGCAAGATTTTTCAGATGTGAAAATAGGAGCCATATGCAACCATCTCCCTGGTCTAGAGGTGTTCCTCCATTCAACAGGAAAGTGGTTAATTACAGTTGTTTAGGCTCTCACTTCAAAGATAACGGCAGTGTTTTGTGGGGAAGGGCCAAAAAAGCCCTGGAGGTCAGGAGATAGAGGTTTTCATCTGTGGAAGTCTAATCAGACTGCATGATCAAACTGAAGTGAGTGGAGAGGAAGCTTACAGGTGTGGACAGGTAATGGAGGTGTGAAGGATGAGCAGCACCTGGAATGGGCTGCATTACATCCAGAGCTAAGTGATACTGTAGTTCAATCCTGCTGGTAAAGAGCCCATAAACATACCAACTAGATATTGCAAGCACTCTTTTGTGCTCTATACAGAAGAGTTTCTCAAGAGTTTGCCTCTTCATCCATACATTAGTTTCTGTCATCTGAGTTATAAAAAAATTTTAATATTACATCAATTTCTAAGCAGGAAGTGTGCATTTCTTTTTTTACTAGGATAATAACAGGATATGTTTGGATGATTTTTGTTTTAGAAAAGGTCATATTTACAGGGCTGCTGAAAGACTGTAGCTCTAACCTTTCTCATGTATGCAAAAATCATATGCATGTTCAAACTTTACAGTTTTAGTTTTTAGGGATAAAAGATACTTTTGTTATATAAGTGTCAATATACATTGATTTACATACTACACACATCACAGTATATCTTTAATAGTTCACAGACTCCTTTAAATCAATTTAAATATATCAGCTCAAGCCCATTTCAGTGTTTATCTTTGTGGTCTTTTCTAGTTCTTTTCTTCAGGCTGCTCATTTTCAGTTACTTCTCCTCCGAGTGCTTCTATACACAGCTGAGTGATGTTATTGTTGTGTTATATGGCAAATTAATAAGTAGTTGTGTTGTTAGTATTTTGTGAGGTGCTTTATTTGCATTACACCTCTCTCTGTCTGCAGTGCTTTATTGCAATATAGTGGCGACGTATGTTCTTAGCGCCCTCTAGTGGATTATGTTTATATGATAATTGCATTATCTTTCTGTGTCCTGTATTGTAAAAAATGTACTCTCCTTAAAAGTTTTTGATGGATTTTATACACTGAAAAAAATTATTCAAAGATGACTCCTTGGATTTACTGTTTTTTTAAGTTAAGTGGTTGTAAACTATTAATTTTGGTTGAATTTAAACTAACAAATTAAGTTAAACATTACGAAATTTAATGTTTAAAATCAACACATT
>CAIGQZ010032551.1:2272470-2290516 GCA_903798205.1 Danio tinwini | reverse complement strand
TAGGGCAATAGAACGCATATACACTCACAGGCACACATTTAGACCATCTACATCTCGCCACTCTGTCAGAGCGCTTGTTAATTACTTCAGTGTTCATTAGTGACAGAGCCCCAGGCCTTAATTAGAGAACTGGATACAAGAGGCATAAACAAGAAGCATGGTCATGATTACACACACACACACACACACACACACACACACACACACACACACACAGCTGAAAGCTCACGATGGGACTGATTACTAGGACTATAAAGACACCTCATTTACACAGACTCTTTGCTGAGTCTTATTTTTCCCTGTGAAGCATTACAAAGTGTTTTTTCCTGTTTGTCCTGCCATGTTTTGAACCTTGTCTTGTTTACCATTACTTTATGCCTCCTGTCCTATCTAATTCTGTGTCTGTTTTAGTTTTTTTTGTTCTGCTAATGTATTATTTCTTAGTACCAATTTCCAAAAGAGTATTTTTGTTCACTCAACTTCAGACATTTTAGATCAGTGCAACTGATGTTTGAAAAGAGTTGAGTACATGAGAAAAACGAAAGGAAAAAAATGATTGCTTTTTTTGGCTGCACAGTGGCGCAGTGAGTAGCATGTTCGCCTCACAGCAAGAAGGTCGCTGGTTTGAGCCTCGGCTGGGTCAGTTGACGTTTCTGTGTGGAGTTTGAAATTTATAAATAATAATAATAATAATAAAAAATTTTATTCACTCAAAAAATGTTCAGTTGGCACAAATTTAAAAAAAATTGTTACAGGGTAGTTCACTTCTCCAGAAAATCTTGTTATCCCAACTAAATGTTTTTTTGTACTACTGACAAATAGTTTTAGGTCAGTGCAGCTGATGTTTTCAAATGTTGAGTGAATAAGAACAAGGTAAAGTTTTGTTGTTGTGCTGGCTTAATTATTATTTTTTACAGTACATATTAATGCTTTTTTTAAAACTATCATTAAATAATTTCAAATTCATTAATATCAAATGCTGTATTTGATTATGATGGAATACTGTTAACTAAGATTAATAGATGATTTAGAAGTATTTTTCATGTCAAGTAATGTAAATCAGCTACTTCAATTGTAATAATGTCTCACAATATTAAAGTTTTACTGTATTTTCTGTATTAAAAAAACGCTCAGTAAAATTTAAAAGAAAGAAAGCATTTGATTGTTTGATAATTTTTGGCTTGACTTCCCCAGAGCAGCTCTTAATGGCAGCTCCAGGCATTGTGCTTCTGACCAGCATGTTTTACAACTAACCTTTAAACTCAGATGCAGTGTGTCCAGGAAAACCTTTCCCACATGCTTGAAACAAATATGGGACTCATTAGCAGGCACTCAAGACTTTCTGCCTTCTGCTTCAAACCACTTACTTTACCTTAGCCCACTATTATAGCTCTCACCCAACTGAGCTGGAGCCTTCCAAACTATTGTAACGTGCTCAAAATGAATGCACATGTGCTGAACATCTGAGCACTTCACTGATCAGAAGCCTGTACTGTACTGTTTCCCCCCTTTAATTATAGAACACATCGTTCCCATTATGACCAACTGATGAGAGATCTTCCTCTTTCCAGAATTATTGAATCTGATCCCTACAGTCTTTACACTCATTAACGCCACACATCTGATCCTTTTTACACTTCATTGTGAGTTATGCACTCTCTCTAACACTTTCCTCCTAATAAACTATCACTTAGAAGACAGTGTGCCAAAGTTACAAGCTGGAGGGATCAGATGATTAATCTCTCATCAAATGATTAAGCACAACCTCAAACACAGCAGCCACCAATTTAGAAAAGTCCTCCTTTATATTAAAGCTTTTTGGATTTTGACTTTCACACGTACAAGCTTTGTTGCTATTGATTAGATTAGATTCAACTTTATTGTCATTACACATGTACAAGGCAACGGAACACAGTTTAGTTCTAACAAGGAGTGCAATAGCAGCAAGTGCAGGATAAAAGTATAGATTATAAAGTGCAATTATAGAAAAAACTATGAGTATTATTTACAGATGGATGTACTATAAACATTATATACAGATTGTGTTAGCTATGAACAGAGATTTACAATAGATGGATATATGTACAGGATGCTATTAACAATCAGAAGTGTGCAGATAGATTTGAACATAATTACAGAAGTATGTGCATTGGAAGGGCGACGCAGTGGTGCAGTAGGTAGTGCTGTCACCTCACAGTAAGAAGGTCGCTGGTTCGAGCCTCGGCTGGGTCAGTTGGTGTTTCTGTGTGGAGTTTGCAAGATCTCCCTGCGTTCGCGTGGTTTTTCTCTGGGTGCTCCTGTTTCCCCCACAGTCCATTTTGGGTAGGCTAAAATTGTCCGTAGTGTTTGAGTGTGAATGAGTGTGTTTGGATGTTTCCCAGAGATGGGTTGCAGCTGGATATGCTGCGTAAAACATGGGCTGGATAAGTTGGTAGTTCATTCCACTGTGGAGACCCCTGATTAATAAAGGGACTAAGCCAAAAAGAAAATAAATGAATGAATGTGCATTGGATAAGTACAGTTCAAGATGAATTAGTGCAATGTTGTGCGATGAATATGTACAAATTTAAAAGTGCAATAATTAAATAGTGCAGTGTTTGGAGTATAAGTTGTGAGTAGGCCCACATGGAATCTGTGCGTGCAGAAATCTGCAGATTTTCAGCCCATCATTCTTGCTGCCTTTCCACTGCACACGACATTCAAACACGACTGTCGGAATAAGCCCCTTGTGGCAGTTGCACAGAATTTTCAGTTTTGTCGAGCACCATGGGAGAGAAGCTACTTCTCAGAGTGTCTGAAATAAAGAAGTGCAAAAGCAAGAGCCTTTATTCTTCGCCCATCCTCCATGGTTGAATGAATGAATGAATACTAAAAACTCAGAAAAATTTGGAGGGAATGTGGAGACAACGTAAAAAAAAATTGTATTACTCATTTATGAATATAATTTTTTTAATATAGACTTTTTTCTGATAAAAAAAACAAAACAAAACTACTATTTCTCATTTTGCGAGCATGGACCTGCTTGGACAACACTGGAATACATCACATCCGGTCAGCCGGTCGCATACGGTCTAGTTGCAAGAGTTCAAATATTTCATTATATCCGCAGCTCAAAACTGATCCGAATTTTGATCAGAACTCCATGCAGCTCACGGAATACTCTCTATTGGAAATGAATGACTTCCGGTCTGCCGCTTGTCAGTTGTCGTGTGCAGGGGAAAGGTGGCTTAAATCTATTTATTTACTTGCGTAAATGTGTGTAAATTTATATTTATTGACTGTTTAAATAAATTTTAGTAATAATATTGACTAATATGTCAATTTGTCTATATTTACAATACAATTTGTAAAGTAATATTTTCTGTCTTTCAGTAAAGATATTATATGATAGACTTGCTTTGACCTGATGAAGACCATGTAGGTCGAAACGTTGTGTGAGTAATAGCCTATTAAAGATTTTTGAGAGCTAAAGTGGCAGTGTTGCCGATTTTTTTGATCTTTTGCTACTGTGTTTATATTTGATCGAGCACCTGCCTCCGAGATTTTTTAGATGTGCGCACAATTCAGTTTTTTTGCTTGTTTTAAGACTTGCTTTGTTTACCAGATAAGTGGATCTAGATAGGTTTTTAGTTATGATACTTCCAAAATAATTCTGCATAAATCTGCAGATTTTTTTACAAAATTCTCAGCAGAAATACCAGAAAATGTCTGCAGATTCTGTTTGGCCTGAGTTATGAGAAGAGTGTGGGAATTGTGATTGTATACAAGCTACCAAATGTCATTCCAATTCCACTAAGCTATGATATTCTCTATGTACCCAACTCCCACCAGTCCCTTCATCCCATCCCCCATCTCCAGCCATTCTTTATTCCTGCTCTTATAAGCAAACAGAAAGAAAAGTGTTTACTCTTGAACGGCGGTGTGGAAGTGCTGTGGTGGCTGAAATATTTAAAACAGCCTCTTTCCCACCCACCAAGACATTTGGCAGAAGAAAGATAATGAAACATAAATGCTTTCAGGGAAAACAAAACAAAAGCTGCATTTAGGACATAATCATGACTACTGGAGTTAGGATAATGTAGTAATAATATAGATTATAATACGTATTAAATGAAGTATTAAAAATAGCAATAATAAATACCAAGTCATGATATGGTAGTAATGATTCTTTAGGATCATGTAAAAACGAGGTACGTGTAACAGCAATTAAAATGAATAAATTACAACACAGGAAAAGAATATAAATATTAAACAGGAATAAATGATGTATTTTTAAACATTTGTGATAATCCACAACGTTAGTGTTTTTTCTATATTATATAAAAATATTATATCCAGTGTTGGGCAACAAAATGTTACTAGTAAGCGTTACTGTATGGGTTACTTTTTAAATATAGTAACTCCATTATCATTTCAATATGATGCGTTTGTTTGTTACTTGGTAATTTAGTTAATTTTGGCTGCAGTCTAGCCCACATCTTCCTATTTACAGTGCCAACGCATTGTGGGATTGCTGGATGCCAACCAATCATTGTAAAGAAGACGCGTCGTGTATGAGGCACCAAACTGGACAAAAGTCAAGCAAAAGCAGAGACCGAAAGCAGACCGGGCGTGCGAAAGAGAGGCCAAGTGTGTCCGCGAGAGAGACCGAATGCGCACGAGACTGAGAGAATATTAACGTTACTATTATGAATTACTATTACTAATAATACTGTGTTTGTTGTTTCAAATAAATAAGCACACATTAGTTATCTTTATAACAAAAATGATTAATTTAGTAAACACAGTGACACATTTCTGTTAGATTTTAGAACACGTCATTTAAAATGTATAGTGTTTTATTGCTCAGAAAAATGGTGTGATTTATTTGTTTATTGTTTTACATACAGTATTTTTGAAGCTGTTATACAACAGCAGATTTTGCACTTTGAATAAACACAGCTTACTTTCCATAATTTTGTTGATGTACCACGTTTATGTGGTTAGTTTGATATGGCTTTAACAGGAGCATTAAAAATGTTCTTTGAAAAAGTAACTCTAAAATTACTTTTAACAGTAATGCATTACTTTTTGGTGTAAGTAATCGATAAAGATATTGAGTTACTTTTTGAATGAAGTACCTAGTAACTGTAACTAGTTACTATTTTTCAGTAACTACACTGTAAAAAAAAAAAAAGTAATTTTACGGATAATTTCCGGCAGCTGGTGTGCCGGAAATAATCCGTAAAATAACGCCCGTAAAATTACAGAAACTTACTGTAAAATAATGGACATTAAATTACAGAAATTTATTTAAATTTAAATTTCTGGTAAATTTCTGTAATTCAACTTCTGTATTTTAAAGTAAATTTCTGTAATTTAATGGCGTTACTATTTACGGTTTATTTCCGGCACCCCAGCTGCCGGAAATAAACGTAAAAATTATGGATTTTTTTTTACAGTGAACAACACTGATTATAACACTGTGTATGTTTAATTCATGTTAATCAAAATATTATTAGTAATAATATAACATATAACATAATAACATAACAATATAATATAATAATACACATTAATTCATTAATAATAATAAGCATTACACATAAAACCACAAAATATCAATTTAATACAAATTCCAAGGCTGTAAATCACTATAAAAAGGTTATATAATCAATCATCAGATACCTTTTGTAACCTAAAACTAAAAAATAATAAACAAAAAAAGCATACAACGCTGCCATTTAATAAACATGTTTGTTCATTACTGGCACCTTGGACACATCTGCTACATCAACTGTTGTACTGGAGCCCAAAATGATGCTTTGTGTGAGGTACACAACACTGAATGGATGAAAACACACTGATTGGGGCTTCACATCTGTGTACACAACTGTCATATGGAATCGCTCCTCCCCAGTCAGACAGTCCTGATGGCTAATCTTCACTTCCTACACTTTGCTGAGCAAGCAGAGGCCAGGACAAGGCATGAATTATTGTACACAGCTGGATGACGCTCCCTCTGTCACAACCATGCATTGACATTTACGGTTATCTCTCTGTCTGGCTCCCTTTGCATGTGTTAAATCAGGTTCATTACAAAGCCTCCCGCTCACTATCTCCCCTTTTCTTCACACAAAGGCATCCTCTTTCTTTCACACACCTCCCTACTCAGCCATGCCTGACTAATGGCTGCATTATGTCTTGAACAGAGCCTTCTTGAATCAGGCCAGTCTTGAGGACCCTTTCACTCCATCCTCCAGTCCCCACCTCTTCTCCATCAGCCCCAGCCCAGCCCAATCCATTCAAACCCATGGCTTTACACAACATTTTCTCAGAAGGAAAAGGGATTGCATTCAGCAAGGGACTCTTCACATGGCTGTGGGCTGTTAATCTTGCTGATGCTCCTGTTAAATACAAGCATTCAGCGACTCAAGTGCAAACTCAGAGGATTTGGTAAACCCATAATGCTGAGCACAGGGAATATAAAGATCCACTGTGTGGCTCTTTGGCCACCAATGGGCTCCTGACATAATCAAAAGCCAATCTGGCATTTACCCTCAAGAAAGAGCATTAGATTTTCATTAAGACGTAGAGTCGTGTCTTGTGGTCAGTTTGGTGATGGCTCACTTCCCACACTAACTGTCAATTACCTGCAGCAGATGGTTTTAAAGTAATGGAAATCTGGTGAGCTAAACCTTTGTGGGTGTGTTCCCTTATAGTAGGAGGAGTCCCTCTGTATTTTAGAGATTAATAGTGGAACATTGCATTTAAAATGAGGTTTATTACATCAGCATTCTAAGTAAAATCTATTGAGGAAAGTATGGTTATACAATACAAATATTATACATTCATTTGGACCTTTTTTATTAACATCTAACTCTGATGATTTAATATATGCAGTTTTGAAGTATTACATTTATTTATCACACTCTAATATGCACAGGCACATAAATGGACGCATGCTGGAGCCTTATTTCATTCATTCATTCATCCACAAAGGGATCAAAAGTGATTCTTACCTTGTGCTTCAACATGCAGACTGCTTGCAAAGACCACCAATGCCAAAGAAAACAGAGCAATCATCTTCACGTTTGTTATGTTCTTTGTCTAAAAAAATCTACTCAACAAAATAAACGCAATCAGGTAATAAAATGTAATGTGGAAAAAAAAAATACTTTCTTCCCGTTGTTGTCGTTTAAGAGGTGAAGGTGTTGGTAGTTGTGCCACAAAAAGATTGGGCTCCTCAGAGGTCCATACAAAAGGCTTATATTGAAACCTTGGCCAATTGTAGCCACTCCCCCTCCCCTTAGAGAGAGACGAAGCCCATCACCCTTCGTTTTTTTTTTTTTTTTTGTGCATGTGTGTGGACTCCTTCATATATAAGAACAGCTTTCCTTTTTGCTATGCATGGCTATGCAATTAGATTTAAGGGTGTGCAAAATGTAATTCAGGCTGTATTATGGTTGGGTTTATGTAAGGACTATCATGTAACTGCCTATAAAATGAGGAAAAAGACGACAAAGAAATTGACAAAGGGCTATGTGGTAACACATTGGTAGCTAGATTATATTATATGCAGTTATTTATACCTTGTATAATAATGTAATTGTGCCAAAAACACTCTTAATTGTGCCAAAAAACACAATTTTTTCTTCCAACATGCAGTCCAAGCACTTCAAAGTAAATCTGTCCAACACAGAGCATGTCTCACTGGAAACAATAGACTCCCCACTAAGAAGATATTAAACACATCGAAGGCCATTCATAAGCTTTCCAAATGCTGTATTACACAGTCTCTCTCCACCTGTTTGTAATGCGTGTGTGACTTTACTGATTGCCTTTTCATTTGCTTGTACCTCCTATGTTATGTTTTGCATTATAGTCCGCTAGACTGATTAATGATCAGCCAAAAAATCCTACAAATGCACACCTTCCCATTGGCCTCTCCTTTACCTACACTCTTTCCACAGTGATGCAACTGATGAACCGTAGAAAATTTTGTAATTTTTTAATTATTATTTTATTATTGTTTTTAGCAACGTGCAACATATAAAATTTATTCCACTTTAAAGGCAGTAAAAACAACATACGCTGTCAAACCCAACAGTCAACTTTATTAAATGAAATGAGCGTAGGTAAATCAAAATTTACTGAAAGTTAATTCTACTCATTTGAAAAGAGTTTTGCACTCAGTGTTGAAGGAGGTAATGAGTTGAATACCACATTACTTAAATGGACTACAATTTAAATATAGTAAGTTCACAGTACTCGTATAGATTTTTTTTTTTTACCTCAAACCGTTTGTAGCAATCGGTTTCCTCAAACAGTTTGAGTTGCCTTAATTTATTGGGTTTTACCAGCCTGATCTCACAAGGAAACATAAGCATTTTATGATTTGTCAGTTTAGTGGCTAATTTGTACAAATTTGTATGTTGAGTCGTACGAAAATGTACGATTTTAAAAAGAAGGCGTGGCACCCAACCCCGCCCCTAAACCCAACCGTCATTGGGTGATGAGCAAATCATACTAAATGGTACGAATTAGCCACTAAAGCAAAAAGTTACGAATTGCCATGAGATTGTGTTGGGTTTTACAGTACTTAGTTGATTTGAGTTATTTTTATTTATTTGGTTTTACTGTGCTCAGATTGCTTCATTTACTCAAATGGATTAAGTTCACAGTACTCATTAGGATTAGTTTTTGAATTTAGATACTTTGTTGCAGTTGATTTCCTCAAATGGTTTGAGTTACCTTAACTTTTTGGGTTTTCCAGTGTACTCAGTGTCATACAAGGTAAATAAATGAACATGTACACCATAGAAAAACAGTCCATGTCTCTCTTTCTCTGCAGAAACACACACACAGACACCCCCAAAGCTCCTTTAATGCCAATAAGAAAACATTTGATTTTAAGAATGCAGCATAAGCCCTTTTCAGATTACCTAATGGTCACTTGTATTGATAAGGCTGAGACACAGTAAAGATATGACCTACTTCACTTAAAGAAAAGTGTCTCTGGACTTTAAAAAGGCTTCATTATCACAGGAGTGATAGGATGAGGATGTGAAGGGAGAATGTGTGGTCCATCAAGGACCATCATGTTTTCTTAGTGATCTCCATGGAGAGATGGCAACAGGGAGTAACCTGTTTAACGCTATTTCAGCTGTGATTTACAAACTCTAGGTGAGAAAGACATCCTCCGTCCCAACAGGGCTTGGTTGTGTAGACTAAAGCTCCATCGAGTCATATGTTCCCCACCCTTGAAAAAAAAAATGCACACAGAAGACCAAAACCACCACAGTGACTGATTTACACACACAAACACACATATAAAAACTATGGAAACTGTGGAAAATGAGGAAGGGTCTCTGGATTGCAGTATGACTGACTGGAAATCTCACCTCAGCAAGGATGACTCATTTTCATTTAGGTTACGCACTTATAAAGCAATAATATATGCTAATAATGTGGGTATGAAACACTTATTGATGTTTGATTACCTCAGATGATGTCATGAGTTGCTTAATATTCCGTTCCAAGCACTTAAACACAAAAGGACCAGTTTGCTGACATAATCTTTGCAGTTGTGAAAGCTAGTTTGGACAATTTAACTCTTTGCTCTTGTTTTCATTTTGGTTTAAAGTGTGTAGTTTTGAGTTAAAAGAAAACCTTATTTTTACTCTGGCAAAAGTGTATGAAATACTAATGCACAATGGTGAAAGACAGCAACTTTAACATATCTTCAATAGCTCTGTAAAAATCAGTGAACAAATGAAGTCAGGATTTATATTCAATAAAAGACAAAATGTGAATAGAGTATCAGAACACTTAAGTCTTACCTAAATCCGTCTGTTCAGTTTCGTTATGAACCCAAAGTCTCATTCGATGCCAAATGCACTGTAGGCTAGGGAGCTGAAACCATGTCTGGTTGTATGTGGCTAAAAGCCATAGTACACATCTGGAACATTTATGGTACTATGGTTGCCATACAGTTCATTTGGGTTTATTCAGAGGACGCACAGTCTTCACCAAGAACTAAATTTTTTTGTCTTTAAATGCCCCTAATTCTGCCTAGTTACTGCAGCACAATAAAAACACAAGCTTTTGCAGCAACACCTACTAAACAAGCTTCCTTGTGTTTAATAGATGACTAACAGCAGCCTCTCACCTCATGTTAAATGAAAGGTTCACCCAAAAATCATTTACTCACCATCATGTGACTCATTTTCTTTCATTAAACACAAATTTATAGCAGAAGTCCAAGATGCTCTTTTATACGGTTACCTTTTGAATAGGGACCATGATTAGGATCACTTCAAATTGCCCCTATTTAGGATTTTTGATAATTAATTTTCATGCAGTTTCTAAGATTTTTTTAGCATATGAATATTAATTTTGTAAGACAATTCCACAGAAAACACAAAAGGTGTGCGGTTGCATAGTTCAATTAAGCTACATTGCTTTCACAGGCCCTAAATTGGTTGTTGCATAGAGAATAACATCTTTATTCTTGTATTATTACTCTTAAATGATACACCAACACATTATGTAAATTGTAACTCAAAGCTTTTACTGAGGCAGAGACATTTTTTTACTGGGGCACGTACCCCTGTGTTAGCATCAACCTGAAACCTTAGTAGAGTTCCTGCCTCCTTGCGCAGATCCAGGATAGCATTGTGCTGAGAAGGCACTGTGCTGTGCACTGTGGGGGAAATCAATTTTTATGGCCAAAAGATGAGGCTCTGAGAAGTCAATGGTTAAATATTATTTTTACACCAATTCCACAGCAGTGAAGTCACAACCTTGCAGTGTTTCCCCAATATATTACTGATGACTGCTACAGTACAGCAACCTAAATAAAAACAATGCAAGTCAGTTCCCTTTTTCAAAATGTGCTACACATGCCATAGACCAACCACAACAGAATGTATCATTAGACCAGTCACTGATACCATGTTCTCACCGTGTTCACAGGGGTTTTCTCCGGGTGCTCTCGTTTCCCCCGCAGTCCAAAGACATGCGCTATATGTGAATTGAATAAACTTAATTGGCCATAGTGTATGTGTGTGAATGCAAGTGTGTATGGGTGTTTCCCAGTACTGGGTTGCAGCTGAAGTTGCTGGTTCATTCTGCTGTGGTGGCCCCTGATGAATAAAGGGACTAAGCTGAAGGAAAATGAATGAAAGCATTTTAAGATATTAAAAGCTTTTTTGGCCTTGCATGCACCTTGTTCTTGGGGACTTCAAAACCAACCAATGACGTTTTCATAATTCATAATCGAGGCACTTTAAGCTTTGTTTACTTTCTGCATTCATCATGGCATTGTTTAGTCCTGTTGCATCAAGAGTTGTGGTCATTTTTTGTGCAAGATTGTGCATTGATAATGGGAGTATTTCCACTATTTAACCCTGAGGCGTCAACACATGTCAAAGACTTTCAGTGGGGTTCAGGTCAGCTAGTGCAGGGGTTTTCAAACTTTTTAGTGACCCCCAAAATAACAATGCCAGTGACCTGCGACCCCCAATATCCCCTGAGGTGGTTATATATAGTAATATCACTTTTTTTTTGCCAAATATTAAGTCATTTTCCTGGTATTTAAAGAGAAACAACTGTTCATTTTTTATGGAAATTTCAGATGACACTTAGAGGTTGCATCTGAACTCGTCATATATATATATATATATATATATAAACTTGTGCATGCAACAGCACACACAACAAATAGGCCCAAGTCTATTCTTCATTTAATTCATTTTATTCCACCATATTCAGTCATGGCCTTTATTTTTAATGTGAGTGCCGTAAATGTGTCAGAAAGTTTAACCTGGTGCTATAAAATCAATCTGCTGCATGTTATTTTAATATAACGTAATCACCCCGGTGGTCACAATCCAATGAAAAAAAAAAAAAAAGAAAGGCTAATGCCTTTTTTTTGGCAAGTTGTTGTTGTTGTTGTTTTTAAATGTAACTATTAATTTTTATATTCTAAAGGTTATTTATAAAATATGGTAATTCTAATGGTTTAATAAAAATAATTAGATTTTTGGAAATCAACAAGCTCATTGTCCCTGCAACCACCCAGGGGGTCCCGACCCCCACTTTGGGAACCACTGAGCTAGTGGTAAATTCATGTGAAAACAACAATTTGAACATATAAATACTGGCATTAGCATCCTGGAATATGTTCATGAAATACAGTGAGATATTGTTTTGCATAATGATTGTTCTTCTTAAAAATAACTGTAGTCAAACATACAGTATCATATTTTGTTTAAAAATAAAATTCACACCAATCAATACCATCAACTAACTGGAGGTTTTGTCTTTTTTTTTCTCCGTTAATGTTAACTACCTTATATGTTTTTTTTTCCTAAATCTGTTTACCATTTTCTGTTTATGCATTGTTGAAAAGAGGCCATTTTTACAATATTTTTTTACAAAACTATTCTGTCAAAAATGAAATCAGTTTGTTATACAAAGTAGCTGCATCTCTTTCAAGAAGTCTTATAATGAAACCAATTGATTTATATGGATTGATGTTGAATGACTTTCAACAAGGATACAGAAAACATTTCATATTTTAATAAGGAATTTTTGGAAATTAAAAAAAAAGCTTTTGTGTGAAATCATGGTAGACAACACATTTTCTAATTTCAAAACCCTAAAGTTTTACTGACTCTAAAGTCAGTAACATAGATGTATATATTTTCTTTTTCTTAAAATAGAAAACTTTATGTCTAAAATAAAATCTTAAATCTGTTTAGTTCAGTCTCACCCTTTACATGTTATTTGTTTCAGAAATGATTAATGGATAATAATTACACTCATGGAGCATGTAATTGATCTATTGTTTCAGGCTGATCTATTTTCCCTTAGCAGCATGGCTCTCCATATAGCTCAAGTGCCTCTGTGCACAGATTAATCTCGATAAGCAATGGCAAGAGATCCTGGTTTGGTGTGCTGTGCTGCATGGAGCTGTGCAGTAGGAAGGCTCCCAACGCAAACATGCCTCTCAAGTGTGTATGTGTGTGTGTTGTCTGAGCCAACAGTGGAGGAGAAGCATGTCATTTTCCAATGTAACATATAAGGTTCTTATTGCACCAGTGCAGTTATTAAATGACTCAGTTGATTGCATTTCTGACTCAGTGAGTGAGTATGCATTGTAAACCATATGTGTAGATGCAGTGGTCCTGTGCATAAAAAGCATTAAGATAAATCTCTTCTGCCCCACCCAGGACCCTTCCTCAAACTTTCACCAGTTCAGAGCCAAGTGTCTGAGGTGCTGAGTGCATTAACAGCTGGCCAATAGTTTCCATATCATACAGATGCTGTGTGCTTTCTGCATTTGGCAGGGTGGTACAGTTCCCATCACAGACTTGCTGTTTTCTGGTTAACTGCCATCAAGGCTTTATGAGCTCATCCAAGACAGCTAAAACATGAACAAACAAGAGACTGGTTATGTAAAACTGAGCAATATCAAGTTTGATAACATTCACACTGAAAAAAAACAACAAAAAAAACACACACATACTTGCATAACAAATTAAAGGGCTAGTTCACGCAAGAATGAAAATAGTGTTATTGATTACTCAGTTTGTCCATCTTTGTAATGCAAATTAAGATGATATTATAAATGAAACATGAGAGATTTATCATCCTTCATAGACAGCAAGACTCCAGAAAAATAACCCAAAGCGTCATGAAAAAAAAAAGTTTCATTTATTCTCCTTCGGCTTAGTAATGTCATTTGTATTTATATAGCACATTTATCATGTATGGCATCTATCTCCACCCCACCACCAGTGTTCAGCATCCACTTGGATGATGCGACAGCTGCCATAGGGCAATGGTGCAGTGCACTCACGACACACCAGCTAGGTGGAGTGGAGAGACAGTGATACAGCCAATTCAGTGGATGGGGATGCCATGATGGGTAAAGTAATTAATAATAGTAAATAAATATTATTAATAATAAATATTATTATAAATACTATAAATAAATATTTTAAATAATATGGCCAGGGTAACACAAGAAGTGCCATGGGACCACAGAGGTCTAGATCGGTTTAAATTCTGATCTGAAAGATGGTGCTCACGGTGCTCACTAGTATAGCTTCCTTTTCACTTTACTGCGGCAGGTTGAGCACCCCCTGCTGCCCTCACTTCCCATGTTGTCTCCCATCCAGATACTGACCAGGCTCAGCCCTGCTTAGCTTCAGTGAGTAACTGGTCTTGGGCTGCAGGGTGATATAGCTGTAGCCATATCAGCACCTTATTTATCAGGGGCCACAACAGCGAAATGAAGGCCAATTTTGATCACCCAATTCACTTATTATAATTATAATAATAATAATAATAATAATGCACAATATACTGACAATGAGGAGAAGTAACTGTTGAATGAAATTGTTTTTAGCTGTGTAGTTTTATGTTATGTTATACTGTATGTTATGCAAAGGTATTCATGTGATAATATTCTAATTGAACCACTTAAGACATGGTCCGTTATGAGGATGTTTTGGTTGTTTTTTCTGAACTTTAAATGAGTCAGGAACCTTGCTGTCTATGGAGAATGAAGATTTCAGCTAAAATATCTTAACTTGCCTTATGAAGATGAACAAAGGTCTTGGGGGATTAGAATGACACGAGAGTGAACAATAAATTAAATTATTTTTGGGTGAACTAACACTTTAATGACATGGATTGTCTATAGATAAAGAAATAAGATGCTATACTCAGTAAGTTGAGATTTATGTAACAATCTTTCAGGGACCAGGCCTCTATTCTTTTGAATTGATAAAACTCCCCCATTAGCATATGTGACCACGTTTAGTAATATTACACATGGTGTAAACTACAGTCTATGAACTTGCATTCCAAAGTCCAATATTTTAACTGTTTCTAAAAAATGACCAACTGTATAGGGCTGCACAATAAATCAACATAAAATCACTTTCACAATCTATCAAAAAGCTTTGATTGTCATGCACATCTTGTCAGGGAATCATAGTTGTGATTACTAATAAAACTGTGAAGGCCAGAGGGCACTCTTGCTCACGCGTCACACAGAACCACCAAAGACCAAACAAACCCTAGAGATTCCTATAGCAATTGGTAAATTAACTCAATATTCAACTGCTTGGATTCATGGATTCAAAGTGATTAAAAAAGAAACAACTGTGACAATATACACTACCTGACGAAAGTCTTGTCATTGATCCCAGTTGTAAGAGCAACAAATAATAACTTGACTTCTAATTGTTCATTTGGAAAAGTGGCAGATTCATGAAGTGGATTCATTTTTCCAATGAATCATCTGTTGAACTGCATCCCAATCATTACAAATACTGCAGAAGACCTACTGGAACCCGCATGGACTCAAGACTATCACAGAATCTGTCAAGTTTGGTGAAGGAAAAATCATGGCTTGGGGTTACATTCAAAATGGGGGCATGCGAGAGATCTGCAGAGTGGATGGCAACATAAACAGCCTGAGGTATCAAGACATTTGTGCTGCCCATTACATTACAAACCACAGGAGAGGACAAATTCTTCAGCAGGATAGCACTCCTTCTCAAACTTCAGCCTCCACACCAAAGTTCCTGAAAACAAAGAAGGTCAAGGTGCGCCAGGATTGGCCAGCCCAGTAACCAGACATGAATATTATTGAGCATGTCTGGGGTAAGATGAAAAAGGAGGCATTGAAGATGAATCCAAAGAATCTTGATGAACTCTAGGAGTCCTGCAAGCACGGTTGCTTTGCCATTCCAGATGACTTTATTAATAAGTTATTTGAGTCATTGTAGAGATGTATGGATGCAGTCCTCCAAGCTCATGGGAGTCATACACAAAATTAATTATTTTTCCACTGCACTATGACTTTATGTTCTATAATGTACATTATTTCTGTTAAGTGACAAGACTTTTGTCTAAGCAAAGTCAAACCTTACTGTCCTAATTAAATCATTAAAAATCAAGGCATGATCATATTTTGTTTTGGTAAAATAAGCGTAATCTAGAGGCCCTTGCCTTTCATGTAAGCCACTTCTGATACCAAATGATCAACTAGAAGTCAAGTTATTATTTGTTGTTCCTAAAACTTGGATAGGCGATAAGACTTTTGTCAGGTAGTGTATGGTTTGAGCTGTAGTTCACTGAGAAGCTACGCAAAAAGAAGTTGTTATCCTGATTTTACCGTCCCATGATTATACTGCATGCAATATATTGCGTAGCTTGTAAGTGAACTATTGCTCTGTGTAGTAAATTCAGCTCCATCTGAACGCATGTGCTGGAGATTTACTGCTGATTACAGAACCGCCTTTTACTGACAAATGTGCATGGTAATTGTCTTAAGTTCGGCAGATGTCTTCAAGTCAAATCATCTGAGATTAGGCATGGGCATAATAAACATTACGATCATGACTTTCTATACTATTACAGCACACTGTGAGCATATATTAGTACCATATTTGTTGTTCTCTTTTGGCATCCGACAGAGCGTTTGAACCCAGAAACGTTGACGTGACGTCAGACTTAACAAGCAGAGGAGATGCTTTCCTGCACCACTAAATGTCCTTTCAATAGCTACACAGAGTTGGGACCGGTGACCCATGAAAATCATTGGTGTTACCTTTACGTCATGGTTTAAAACAATAATTTGAAACACAGAGCCTGCTCTCATGGGTAAGTCGTGTGACGTGTGCACACACCTCAAAGGACTTCATTGGCGCATGGGAGACAAAGAGCCTATTATGACTTCTAATGCTCCAGAATTTCCTGTGACTTCAAAACACAAATAATGAGATATCGAGATTTATTGCTGTTAAAATGGTTCTCAATAGTGAATTGAATCATTAGTAAAAGCTCTCTAGAGAAGCAGGAGAGCAGCACAGAAGGTGCTGAATAATCGTGGGAGTGTGGGATGATGCAGTGCTCATGTCAGCATTTAAAGATCATCGGATCAGGAGAGATGGAGGGAGTATCTCTTGTGATGTCAGTGCAGATCCATATGCATTTCATTAGTTGGGCTTTTACAGTACACGTCTGGCTCAACTGTGTAGGTATACCATCTGTTCTCATTGCCTGGCATATGAACTGGCCATGGGATTGAGAGTCTTCATCACTTCCAGTTACTTGTCATTGTGTGAGCCCAAACCCATCATCAGGGTGGCCTAAAAACAGTTTGGCTGGATAATGGAAATGTGATCTATCAGCTGTAAAAACGCTGGGGCATTTGGGGTTATTAAACAGTTGCATTATGCCATCAAGAACAGACTTTTTAGGGGGTACGAGAACAAGAGAAATTAAACTTGTACTTTTTCCAGGTTAAGAGCAAATTTTTCTTTCATGACCTCAATTGTCCTATTCAAACATGCGGGTCTTATCAAAACTAGAGTATTAGAGCTGTTTCAAAACAACAGTTCTTGATGGATAAAAAGAAAGCATAGAAGCCCTATTATATAACAGACAAACTTAGTGTCAAATTTTAATCCTGGCCTATATACACATTCAAATACTGTAGTATCAAAGTAAAGTATTTACTGTATATACTGTATGTGAAGCTTATGCACATACGCAAAGTTTACATTGCAAAACCATGACTATGTTTTATGATATCGTGTCATTACTTATGTACAGTCAAATATTAGTACTTGTCATCAAATCCTTATTTTATTATTGCACCATAATACAGTGCATCCAGAAAGTATTCATAGTGCTTCACTTTTTCCACATTTTTTTTTATGTTACAGCCTTATTCCAAAATAAATCAAATTCATTTATTTCCTTAAAATTCTACACCCATAATGACAATGTGAAGAAAGATTTTTGAAATTGTTGCAAATTTATTACAAATAAAACCCCTGAAAAATCACATAAACATAGTATTCACAGCCTTTGCTCAATACTTTGTTGATGCACCTTTGTCAGCAAATACAGCCTCAATTATTTTTGAATATAATGCCACAAGCTTGGTACACCTGTCTTTGGGAATTATAATAATAATAATAATAATAATAATAATAATAATAATAATAATAATAATAATAATAATAATAATAATAAT
>CAIGQZ010032551.1:2250104-2272460 GCA_903798205.1 Danio tinwini | reverse complement strand
ATAATAATAATAATAATAATAATAATAATAATAATAATAATAATAATTTCTTACCTTTATATAGCGCTTTTTTGGACACTCAAAGCGCTTTACACATTGGGGGGAATCTCCTCATTCACCACCAGTGTGCAGCATCCACTTGGATGACGCAACGGCAGCCATATTGCACCAGACAGCACATCACACACCAGCTGATTGGTTGAGAGGAGACAGACTGATGAAGCCAATTATGATATGAGGATGATGGACAGAGGCCAGTGGGCAAATTTGGCCAGGATGCCGAGGTTAAACCCCTACTCTTTTTCAAAGAGATCTTGGGATTTTTAATGACCACAAAGAGTCAGGACCTCGGTTTAACGTCTCCTTAAAAAGATAGCACTCACTGAGCAGTAGAGAGTCCCCGTCACTATAATGGGGCATTAGGACCACACAGACCACAGGTTGGGTGCCCCCTGCTGGTCTCACGAACATCACTTCCAGCAGTAACCTAGCTTTCCCCTGTGGTCTCCTTGCTTAGCTTCAGTGGGCAACCATGTGAGAGTTGCAGAGAGCTAGCTGCCGGCAATGAATTTAATTAATGAATTTAATATATTTTGGAATATGGCTGTAACAAAAAAAAATGTGGAAAAAGTGAAGCACTATGAATACTTTCCAGATGCATATAATTGTGGCATATTAAAGGTTTTAATTGTGTCATATTGTGAGATTTTTTTAACTGAAAAAAGGGGCATTAGAATTGCAATTTGAAAATGATTTTAGATCCAGATTTTTTTTTTGCAATTACTTTGTTTTATGTAGTTAAGGTTTTAAAATGTATTAATTTGTCATTTTTTTAGGCTTACGGGAATATTAAGATTTATATTTATTTACATAATATATATATATACACAATAGTTCTTTTTGGTTATTAAAAATTAACTGCCCACATGCAGCGAGTGCCAAGCAGAGAACTAAACTTACTACAATTTGACAAATACTGCGACTGTTGGACCACAACATATATTTGAGACATTTTCAGGCGAGAATGTAGTTGTTTCGATTTGTTTATTTATAAGGACAGTGCCTATTTGAAAATATTTCTCAATTATTTTGGATATGGGACTACCAGTGCATCAACAGCTGTTCAGCATCATTGCCCACTGAGAGCATTCCACTGGTAGCTACACTCATATATACAGGTGCTGATCATATAATTAGAATATCTTCAAAACATTCATGTATTTCATTAATTCCATGCAAGTGAAACTTTTATACATTCATTCCACACAGACTGATATATTTCAAGTGTTTATTTCTTTTCATTTAGATGATTTTGATGACAACTAATGAAAAACCTAAATGAACTGAAAAGTATGAACATGAAAAGTATGGTCATGCACAGCACTCCATAATTAGTTGGGGCTCCTGTTGCCTGAATTACAGCAGCAATGCGGCGTGGCATGGAATTAATCAGTCTGTCGCACTGCTCAGGAGAGTCTCTTCCTCCAGACTCTGGGAGTCTGATTTCCAAAGGAAATGCAAAATTTACTATAATCAAGAACATAAGTTTGGGGCACTCAGCAGCAGTTCAGTCTTTAGCCTAGGTGAGACTCCTATGACACTGTCTGTTGATCAAGAGTGGCTTGACACAAAAATGCGACAGCTGAAACCCATGTCTTGCATACATCTGTGCGAAGTGGTTATTGAAGCACTGACTCCAGCTGCAGTCCACTCTTTGTGAATCTCCCCCACATTTTTCAATGGGTTTTGTTTCACAATTCTCTTCAGGGTGTGGTTATCCCCATTGCTGGTACCACATATTTTCCTTCTCTTCACCTCTCTATCAATGTTCTTGGACACAGAACTTTGTGAACAGCCAGCCTTTTTTTTGTAATTACCTTTTGTGTCTTGCCCTCGTTGTGCAAGGTGTCAATGGTCATCTTTTGGACAACTGTCAAATCATCTGTCTTCCCCATGATTGTGTAGCCAACAAAACTAGACCATTTAAAGACCTTTGCATTTGTTTTGAGTTAATTAGCTGATTGGAGTGGAGCACCAGGTGTCGTCTGTACTAAACCTTTTCACAATATTATAGTTTTCTGACATACTGAATTTGGGGTTTTCCTTAGTTGTCATCAAAATGAAAAGAAATAAACATTTTAAATATATCAGTGTGCGTGGAATGAATGTATACATTATACAAGTTTCACTTCTTCAATGGAATTAGTAAAACAAGTCAACTTTTTGAAGATATTCTTATATGACCAGCCCCTGTATATGCTCATCATTTAAGTTTAATTATCAAAGGTTGATCATTTAAAATTGTTAGAGACAAAACAATGAAATGCATTGCTTTAATAGCAATACATTAATGATAAAAAACTTCACAAAAAAAAACAACTTTCCTTATATATGATAAACTTTAATATCAAATCATAAATGTTATTGTAATGGCTAACAATATAAATTACTCAAGAGGGGATTTTCAACAAATACTTATAATCTGGCGAAATTAATAAAATATGACAATAAATTATCACAAAATTAACTTAAAAATAAATTGGTGATCATTTTTTTTCTAAAACAGTTTTAGACCAATTTTATGACTAGGTGGCAAACAAGCCTGGCTCTCCATCCAGCCTCTAGGAGCCCGTGTCAGTGTGCAGTCTGGCCTTATAACTGTTACAGCCCTAAATATGCAATCATACCTCTTAAAACACTTTATACCTATAAATCATGAAATCATGTAATGCTAAGAATTTGGCATTCAGCTACTGTCAGAGCCGCCTGCCAGTTCTTATTAAGCGTTTTAAACCTGTGTTGACAGTGTGAGAATAACACTGACTTTGTTGACCGCTTTTGTTGTAGTTATATAAGTGTTGGTGTGGAGATTGAAGGCTGGCATTCACAATTTGGTGATGAAATCAATACCAGACTTATGCAGTAAAATGAGGCCAGTGAAATTGAGAGTGTAATTGTAGGGTAACCATCAGGAAACACGCTGTGGCAATTGTCTGTGCTTGCCTGTCACTGTCACTAAAATTCTTTGTGGTTTTGGTGCAGCCACCAGATAAAAACTAGGTGAAACTAATACAACCTCTGGCTGAATGAAAAACAGATGGGTTGAGCAAAAAGTTGGAAGATGCATTGTAGTAACACTCAGCTATTATGAAAGACCAACACTTTCATAACAGCTGAACAGCTTGACAGTTTAAACAACAGCACATCTAGTTTAAGGCTTTGAGTACAGGAAATTATACTTAAAATGTAGGCCTTTAAACCCATGTGAGGTGTGCTTACTGGCATTCAGAATGTGTGTGAGAATTATTTGAAGAATATTCTCTATCCAAATAGTTTCTGGGTCAATTTTGGTGTAAGGTGTTGATCCACTTGAAATGTTGACTACTGTAGTGCATATACAGTTTTATACAAAAGTTATGTGCTCTATTTTTAAACAGAAGATTACAGTGAAATGCCATTCAGTTTCTAGAGAAAGCTAGATAATGTCATGTTTCTCAGACAGAAATCTGTAGTGTAGCAGTATTGAAATGTGTGACATTAAATTGAAAAATAGGCTAAGCAAAAGTTTGAGCACACTCTATTTTGTGTGGATTTTAAAACCTGTAGTCACTTATTGCTGATTGATTACAACACAAAATTGATTTGAGTGAATCCCAACACAGGTTCAACAAATCATAAAAAGGGATATTTAAGACAGCTGATTGCTAATTGTGCTTATCCTTATTGTGAACCAGAAAGTAGCAACATGAGAACCTCAAAACAAATTTCCTAATGACCTAAAAACTAGGATAATTCATCAACATGAATTAGGAGAAGGATGTAAAAAGATATCACAAAGGTTCAAAGTCTCTATCTCCACAGTCAGAAATATAGTAAGAAAATGGAAGGCCACAGGAACAGTTCTTGTGAAGGAAAGATCTGCTACACCAAAAACAATATCTGAAAGGCAAAGGCAAAGAATGGTTAGAATGGTCATAGACAAACCACAGACCACCTCCAAAGAGCTCCAGGAACACCTTGCTGCTGATAATGTCATTTGTACATCATTCCTAGGGCCAGACGGAATCTGCGGCATTTTTTGCAATTTCTGCAGATAATTTTGGTAAAAATCTGCGGATTTCTGCAGAATTATTTTGGGAGTCTCATAACTAAAATCTTAAAATGTAAAATATGTGTAATTTAAAACCTGAATAAATTCAGATTTACACACATTTACTCAAGTAAATAAACAGAATTAATGATGGGCAAAAAATCTGCTGAATTCTGCAGAAAATCTGTGGAATTCTGCGCGCGCAGATTTCGTGTGGGCCTAATCATTCCACAGTCTAGCACACTCTTCACAAAAAACAGCTTAACCTTTTAACAGTCATCCTAATCACCCGGTCCACCTTTTATCCATAGGCTATCATTATTATTTTAACAGCTTATTGCTATTTATCAGAGTTGTGTCAGTATATTATTCAATGCACGCATCGGCCAAAACAATTATTTTCAAGGAGTGCACCTTAAAGGGTTAATGGAAGGTGATTCCTATTCTGCATTCTGCCATCAAGAAGACTCATTTGAGGTATGCAAAGACTCATCTGGACAAGGCTGAATTCATTCATTTGTTCATTTTCTTCTCGGCTTAGTCTAGCAGAATGAACCGGCAACTTATGCAGCATATGTTTTATGCAGCTGATGCCCTTCCAGCTGCAACCCATCTCTGGGAAACATCCATACACACTCATTCACACACATACAACTACGGATTCCAATTCACCTGTCCCACATGTCTTTGGACTTGTAGGGGAAACCGGAGCACCCGGAGGAAACCCACGCGAATTTAAAGTATAAGTATTAAAGTATAAGTCTAAATTTTGGCACCTGTCTGTTTTTTGTGTCATGACTTAAATTGCATTGCATCTGTTGATTAAATAAATGTTATGTCAGAACTGAAATGTTGCGTTTTTCCCTAAGGTATAAAATATATCCAAATGAAATTGCTGATTTGAAAGGTCAGCAGACTATGGCTTGCAGTTTAGAAAATGATCAAGGGTGGCATAACTTTTGCATAAAACTGTATATATTAATGCTCTTATATTTTGAGTTGTGTTGCTATTATTATTAATATTATTATTATTGATGAATATGAAATTTATAATGAATACAAATTACAGTAGACAAAACAATAAAAAATTTTTTTTGCCCAAGTCAACAAACTTTCTGTTTTTTCTGATTATGTTTGTAACCTGGATGGTAACATCTTGAAAGTGTCACATCAGCTGAATTGTATTTTGATGCACCAAGTTGCAATGTACTGGAAACCATATAGCAAACTGATATTCCAACAGAACTGCATGTGGCATTTCTACATGTATGCAATTACTGTAGTTGTAATTAGGTGGAAACCATCAACCTCTGAGGCCTCTCTTCCTTTCCAAAGATTAGCTGTTCTAGTGATGCAATTTGACTCTCTTTTTGTTCACCTTTTATCCATTAGTGTATGACATATGTTCTTCATGATCTGTTTCATTTTCTGATCCCTTCTAAAACAGTATACACACAAGGGCACAGACACTGGTACACATTAGATGTGCCTGGATCGCCTTAAAAGGATGAAAAATGGTCATTCAAATCATGAGAAAAGCAGCAGCTAGAGTGGTGCCAGGAGCTTACAAAGCAGAAGTTTGATGATGACTAACCGACAACAGACTTGGTTTGCTTCATGAAATAAAGAACAAAGAACATGATGAAGAAGACAGTGCTCACATAGGTGCCAAAGAGAACATGTATAAAAAGTAGAACAAAAGGGATAAATCTATGGCATTTAGTTGCATTGGTTTGAGGGATACAGTACATGATGACATGGAGTGTCAGGTTTAGGAGTGTACGCTTTAGTTAAGCTATTAGCAAGGTTGACTAGTTTGGACACAGAGCAAAGGTTTGGGAGAGTTGCTGTTCTGCTTGGCAAATGCTACATTGAATTAAGAGGAATGGAAAATGGATGAATGGGAAATTGGGTGGACCTAATGAATGATCAAGACCCCTGAGCCTCAGCTACATTTACAGTCACACATGTTTTTAGGCATATTTCAAACAATGTGTTTATCTGCTGAGCCCAATACTAGTGTCTGCCAAAGACATGGGCGGTGGTTTGCACCACCACCTGCTTTCCTCAGCTAAACATCCAAAACTTATAAATGACATCCAGAGTGTCCATTGTTCTCCTTTTTGTCCCATATTGCTGTTATGTCATTTAATTAAAACCTGAGTTTGAATTGAAAGCAGTGGACAAATGTAAAACATCTGACCAAAATAAATAAATAAATAAATAAAATTCAGATTGTTTGTGTAAAAAGCATATGTGCTCTTACTTGCAGTCTGCGATGATAGATGAAACTTGACAGAGTGTGGACAACCGTAGTGCAAAAAAACTGAGACATAATGTTCTTTGTACTTGTAGCCTACAAGGATTAATTTTATTTTTCTGAGGAACGGCATATTGTACTGAATGCTAAATCATTAGGAGAATTGTTCTTTCAGACAGCTATAATCAGCTTTGGGATCAATGTGATTAACCTCAATATTTTAATTTGCTGGAATATGTTCCTATACACGGGTGCCTATCTATTAAATCTCACCAAACACATTATTAGATACACCTGTTTACTTAGAAACATAAATATAATCAGCCAATGACATGCAAGCAAATGCATTTAGATGTGGCCAAGATGATCTGGTCAAGATCAAACAGAGCATCAGAATTGGGAAGAAAAACTATTTAAGCCGCATGGTTGTTGGTGCCAGTTTGGGTGGTTGGAGTATTTCAGAAACTGAAAATCCTATGCTTACTTAAGCTGGACAAGAACAGATTATTGAAACAAGGTTGCCTGGTCTGACGAGTCTTGATTTCTGCTGCAACATTAGGATTGTAAAGTCAGAATTTCTTCAGAGTTTCTTCCTCCAAAAATTAATAAATAGGTTATTTCCAACACAGGCTCATTAGAAATACACACTTCAGCCTACATTTTTGTAATACCACAAAAAATTTAGTCAGATTTGGGCTTGAAAGGCACAGTCCTTAAGTGATTTAAGTCTTTTCTATCTGATAGAACATTTTCAGTTAAATTAGGTAACTTTTCTTCCTCATTTGCTGATCTCACCTGTGGCCTCCCTTAAAGGGCCATGAAACCCTCCTGTCTCAGCAGGGTGTTTTCAGATCTCTAGTTTGGAAAAAGTCAGGAAAGTGGGCGTGTCCAGCTCTGTTTAGGTGGGAGTGTCGAGGGAGGGAAAGAGAGAAGGATTTGCAAATATGGGAGTTTCCATTTGGGCACGCGCTGATTTCCACAAAGGCAAGGCAAAGAGTGTTGCCAGATTGGGCCGTTTCCCGCCCAATTGGGCGGTTTTGAATCCGATTGTGCGTGTAAAAATATCCGCTACATCTGGCAAAACTGGAGGCAAAACAAACACACAGACGCAGGGGAGAAAGACAGTGACTGTGTTTACATAGACATCAGTAATATAATTATTTGCCAAATTATTAATTTGTCGACTTTACTGCAGTTTGGCACTTTTACTTTTTATTCAGGAACATTTCCTGCATGTCGCCCGTGACAAACAATATATTGAAAGTGAGGAACTGTTGGAGTGTAGTTTTAATGCAATGTTTGATACCGCACAGCGTATGGGAGAAAAAAATCCTCTGCATTTCTCGGAAACTTAGATGCACTCCGCAGGTAGCGTCAGAAAGCCGTGTATAGACTATCCAGTCACAAAATGTGGCGAAAATTCTACATGACGGTAATAGTTTGATTGTGGTGTTTACATGTTTACACTCAGAGAGCAGCATTTACAGTGGATCTTTCAGTCTATAATATTGCAGTGATATTAACATACTGTAAACTTAGTAACTAAATCATTTTGACTAAAATATGTCTTTAAAAACTGAAAGAGCACTGCTGACGATACAAACTAACTTTGCCATCTGAATGAACAAACAAAGGCCATGATCTCACACACACTTACCAAATCTGTAGACACAGGACAATCTATACAAACTGGAGCCGTGTCGTTTTTAAAAGGAGATGAGCGGCAAGTCCGGATTTCATCATTTCCAGAAGCGAAAAGCTCTCGGGTAAAAAATGTTCCTTACAAATGCATTTCTGTCGCATGTCGCGTGCACTGTAATCCACACGTGAGTCCAGCTGCGCTCTCATAGCGGGGAAATAAATACAAAACCTTCGTTGCAGCACAATAATAAACGCAGCACATTAATAAACGCAACACTGACGACCTGTGTCTCCAAATTCTTGTTCTTTCACTTGTTTTGGCAACACAACGTGGCGTCTCTCTGTCGTCTGTACACTGTAACAGGTAAACAGTCTTCAAAGCTATCATGCATATTAATGAAGTTGCACAGCATACACAATAGAGCGCACTGATTGGATTAAACCAAGTCTTTCTCATGAATTAATGCCGCACATTCAAAGACGTCATGATGTACTCGCAGGTACAGACATCCATTTTCCACACTGGACTACACACAAGTATCTAATCGCCGCTTCAAAAATTTGTTTCAAACTGTAAGAATGAATTTGCTCATAATAATGCAAAAACAACCAATTTTCACTTTTTAGTTCAATATATGTGTCCTAATAGTGTTTATAGCAGCGTGGGACACATACATGACTATCAACAGCTCAAAAATGTGTTTTGGTGTTTCGTGACCTATTAAGACTCAGTCTTAGCTCCCTAACTTTTTTCATTATATACTATATGCTTCCGCTAAGAGCTATTCTAAAAAGTCATGGAGTGTCTTTCCATTTCTATACTGATGACACCCAGATTTAGGGTGTACTCACACTATGCTATCTGATCGTGCCCAGGCGTGTTTCCCAGTTCGTTTGAGAAGTGTAAGTGCTCCGAATCAGGCTCAGGCACGGTTCATTTGACCAGCCCTGGCCCGATTGGAAGAGGTGTGCCAGAGCGTGGTTCAGTTGGGCTTTGGCCTGGTATGCTTGTAGTGTGAGTGCAATGCGCATCTGAGCTCGAAACTTAAGACGGGACGTCACTTTTAAGGGACTAGTTCATATGGATTTATTAATGATTTTTATATTTCAATGAACACAAACTGTCATAGTTTATTAAAGACGGAAACCCTTTGCTGCACATCAGCTGCACCTCCTAATACATGTAGCATGATGATTTCATGATAATTTATGTGCGTCAAAAGTTGTAGATCTGTTCGGCAAAATATTTGACTGTGTGTCACTGCATCCCGAACAATATAACTAAAGCAGTCTCCACTATGCTGAGCGAGAGCGCCTCTCTTCCTTTCAAACGGAACAGTCGCATCTTCGATGACGTAAGCGTGCTCAGGTTCGGTAGGTAAAGATGCAGTGTGAGTGCAGGCCATCAGGGGAGAGGGGAGTGGGGACAACCACGCTTCAGCATGGTTAAAGGCAACCATGCCTAGTGAGAGTACGCCATAACTAAGCTATTAAGAGGAATGACCATCTTGCTCTTAGTACCTTACTAAATTAAAATCTGGCTATCCCACAATTTTTTAACATTAAATGATGATAAGACAGAGGTGATTGTTTTCAGCCCTACTGATAATGTGCAGGCCACATGCCTTCAGATCCCCCCTGTGTGTGAAATCTTGGTGTCATTCTTGAGGAGTCATTGAAACTAGACAAACATCCCAGTTTGGTTATTGGCTCCAGTTTTTATAATCTCAGCTTGCTGTCTAAAGTCAAACATTTCTTAAATCCCACCACACAAGAGATGGTTGTCCATGCCTTTATTAAGTCACGGTTAGACTACTGCAATGCACTTTACTGTGGCATCTCTAAATTACAGATTTATTGCCTTCAGTTGGTCCAAAATGCTGCTGCTAGATTCATTTGTAATAGTAGGAAACCACATTATGACCACATTACCCCTCTTCTAGGGGTCTCTATTGGCTGCCCATACAATTCAGAATTGATTTTAAAGTGCTTTTACTGGTATTTGCATTTTTACACTCCTGTCAGATCCTTTAGATCAAGTGATCAAAATCTTCTTTTAGTTCCTCAATCCATACTAAAATGTAGAGGGGACCGGGCTTTCTCTGTGCTGAGTCCATGGCTATGGAATGTGGCTTTTAAATGTGCTTTATAAATAAATGAACTCAACTCAACATATGTTTGTATGCAGTTTCTAAATAAAATGAATGACATGGGTTAGTGTTTCTATTAACAACTTTTGCTTGCAATTTGCTTGCAATTATCCGAAAAGGGATAATGTGTGAACAGGCCCTTGTTGAAAATACAGATTAATTCTTTCTGGAAATTTTTCGGAAAGAGAAGTTGTAACATTACTGGTAATTTGCCAGAATGCTGCTCTGTGTAAACGCAGAAGGAAAATTGAGGGAAAGAGTGCATCCACGATTAGAACGTACTGACATGAGACGTCAACTTCAGCCAATCAGAACACTCAGACGCATTTACATCCGCGTTGTTTATAAAATAAAAGCCTTTGAATATTTTTCAACTGCTTTAGTTGCTTGACGCGTGTACATGTGAAGCAGCCAGTGAGTGCCAACTCACACATATGTACATCTCGTCATGCGAAAGTGTTCCTCCATATGTTTACATCGAAATTGTCCATAAGACTTATCCATCTGCAGAATTTGTAATGTAATCAAATGTATAAATGTGTCACGCTTCTATGTTTACAAATGCAAGCGCAGATATTTATAGGTCTTTTCTGGTTAATGATGTCAGAATTTACCGGTATTTTGGAATGGATGTGTGAATGGTCTTTTCTGGAAAATTACCGGAACGTCCATGCCTCTGTAAACAGCGTTTTTTTTTTTTTGTTTTTATTAATAACCAGTAAAGTGGTCTCGGAAATTTTGAATTTAACGATATCACTGTGAAAGTGGCTATAGACAGGATGCAAAAAAAAAAATGAAAGCGATGACCTCCGACCTTGTGCATGGTCTAGGATGCTTGTGGTGTAAATGGTGACAGAGATGGGTTTTTTTGGCACACTTAAATGGCACAGTTCCTATATAATCACAATGTAACAATTTTATGCTGTCCACTTCAAGCATGTTTAAGTCACAAATCTCTAACTGGGTTCTTGAACAAGAGAATATAATTCACCACAATCAAATGGCCTCCAAATTCACCATATCTAAATCCAGTGTGCTTGAATGGGAGATTCACATCATGGATCATGGAGCAGCAGCTGTGTGATGGTATCATGTATGTACCAAAATAGCTGAGAAATTTTCTAATGCCTTAAATATTTACCACAAATATTTTTGAGGCCAATGGGGTGACCAATGGAAGTATTTTTTTTGTATTCCCTTTGAAAACTGAACTAGTTTAAAAATTCAAGGAACAAATCAATTAAAAATAAAACCCCAAAAAAAACACAAATCTTAAAAATCACAAAGAACATTCAATTGTATTTAAAACATCCATGGCCCAGTAGTTTATCAGTTATTAGTATCTGTCATTAAGCTGGAAAAATAAGCACAATAAAAAAAGCACAGTTTAATTTAAATCCCTTAGCGTTATCACTGACTTCTGCAATATCTCTACACCAGATGTCCTCTATTTGAACATCAGCTTTGTTGTCCCCTGGCGAGAAACTCAAATGAAGCAGAACAGATTGGGAAATGGATACCATTAATGCATATTGTCTCCGTATGAGAAAAGAAGAATTGCAGGCCTTAAAGCAGAATTAAAACATGAATAGAGATACCACCCATGACAAATAGGGTAGACATTATTTAGGCCGTGAAAGAACCTTCAAAGAAGCAGTATCAATTGAAGCCAACTAATGTATTAAAAAACTAAGGAGATAATAGTTATTTATAAGCTATTTTTAAAGAAAGTGCATTTGGAAATGGACAAAATAATGCATCCTACATCATTTTAACCAATTATCTACAGGAACATCAAGTCTTCAAAATATTCTTTGTGAATCTCTTCCCTAAATAAAGCCCTTTTTGAAGTCAAGTCGCCCTAGGTTGTGTTTCATTGCAAAGTCAATCAGCTTTTCCAAATCAGTGGCCTGATAATTACACACAGACTTCAAAAGTAAGATGTGGCCTAGTATAACAGGAAACCTTTAGGCAAAACAGGGGCTCAGGGAACATCATCCAACTCCTTATCAAATTTAAAAACCACACAGGCACCCACCCATAAACATAAACCAATTTCCATGAAAAGTACAAATAAATAATAAACAAAATGTAAACATTTTTTATAATTCAATAAAAAGTTGGAGTTAGACAAAGACTTTCAATGGATTAAAACCGTTCCCATTATGGCAGTTCTACGCTCGACTCAGCTCATTACAAGTTTATAGCCATACTGGACCTTTTCCTGGCAACTGAAGGGTATCCATTAGACCTTTTACTGGCAACTCAGTGGCATCTGCATAAGAGCTGAGGACCTTTATGTGTTGGATAGGTTAAAGGGAGAGTTCACCCAATTTAAAACTGAAAATCATTTACTTACCCTTTACTTGTTTCAGCCCTGTTTGACTTTCTCTTTTTATTAAAAACAAAGGAAGATATTCTGAATAAAGCTGGAAAACTGTAATCATTGACTTTCATAGTATTTTTTTCCTGCTATCGAAGTCGAATGCTCCGATCGATCAGCCGAAGATCGGTATTAGCCGATAATCACATTTCATGACTTATGGTACTTGCCAATCTGGCCGACCTCATGAAATTATTGCAGGAGTTTGTTTATGAGTTTACAAGCAGAGAAAGCCGCATGTGCACTTCCGTATATTATAACCTAACACGTGAAGAGGTAAATGATGTGTGGGGATGTGAGCGGTCGATGCGCTCGAACCATAACAGCTAAAATATATACAGATGCGGTGTGATCTTTTTATACAGTGTGACTTGCATGAGTCTCTTTGTTGCAAGTGCAGTCATTGTATTTTCAGAGTTTTGAGCTGCTGTAGCGATACATTGGATTGGAGCGATAGCCCATATCTAGTGTCCCAATCTTGTGACCTCTCCCAGAAGCTTTGTGAGTCACCTGCATATTCAACCCGGCTCTGTGATCCTTAAAAAATCTTTTTAAAAAAAAAAAAAAAAAGAACAGATAGCGAGTGCCACAGTGATGTTCTAAGCATTACATTTCATAGCTTAAATGAATAGAGCAGTAAAGATATCGCAAGTGCAAATCCCTCCCTCTCTCTCATCGAGAGATCTGCTGTCAATACTTGGAGACAAGCAAAATATTTTAATGGTCTTGTATGCCTTTTTACAACTAAACGTTCTGTGTTTTTGACAATATTGCAAGTTCACTAAAAGCTGGCTGGAATTATTAGATAAATAAAATTTACACATGAATATTTAATAGAAAAACTTCTTGCAATATACTTACTGCATTAAACAGTAGTTTATAGGCCTGTTTCCTTTTAGTTGAAAAGTATTAGATTTATAGATGTGCATTTTAACTACTTATGCATCAAATATGCACTCCAAACTTGGTCTTGATTGAGCTAATCTATTAGCTACTCTACCTAAAATGTGGCTTAACTACACTAAAAGCTACCCTCTGGGAAATGTACTTGGCAAAAGTAGCTTAGCTACATCTAAACAATTTTTTATTGCAATACAAAAAAATATTGCAATAAAAAAAATACATAAGCTATTTTTTCATTTTTAAATTGAAGCAAATTAAATCCAAGTCAATCACATCTTAGTGAACAATAAAACTGTCAATAAAACATATGAGGCATAATTGTTCAGTTCAATTATTTACTGTAAATAAAATGCTGTACTAAACAGAAAAAAGTATAGTATACAGTATAACAGCAAAAACTAAAAATTCAATAAAACACATTTAACATATTATAGTAATTTATAGTGACGGGAAATATTTAGGAACAAGCATTATATTGTATATATATTACAACTCTTTATTAATGAATTACACTACATAATGTAGTATCATTAGTAACTATCATGAACTAATAGTAATTACCATAGTATACTTTAGCCTTTATCACAGTAAACTATATAGAAACATACATCCATTGAATCCATCCAGTTAGAGATTTGTGACTAAAACATGCTTGAAGTGGACAGCATAAAATTGTTACATTGTGATTATATAGGAACTGTGCCATTTAAGTGTGCCAAAAAAAACATCTCTGTCACCATTTACACCACAAGCACCCTGGACCATGCACAAGGTCGGAGGTCATCGCTTAAATTATTTTTTTTTTTGCAACCTGTCTATAGCCACTTTCACAGTGATATCGTTAAATTCAAAATTTCCAAGACGACTTTACTGGTTATTAATAAAAAAAAAATTTAAAAAACGCTGTTCACAGGGACATGGACATTCCGGTAATTTTCCAGAAAAGACCATTCACACATCCATACTGGTAATATATATGGAGACGTAGTGGCGCAGTTGGTAGTGCTGTCGCCCCACAGCAAGAACGTCGCTGGGTCGCAGGTTTGAACCTCAGCTGGGCTGGGTCAGTTGGTGTTTCTGTGTGGAGTTTGCATGTTCTCACGTTCGCATGGGTTTCCCCCACAGTCCAAAGACATGCGGTACAGGTGAATTGGGTAGACTAAATTGTCCATAGTGTATGAGATGTGTGTGGATGCTTCCTAGAGATGGGTTGCAGCTGGAAGATCTGCTGTGTAAAATCGTGCAGGATAAGTTGGTGGTTCATTCCGCAGTGGCGACCCCAGATTTATAAAGAGACTAAGCTGACAAGAAAATGAATTAATGAATATATATATATATATATAGACCTCTCTCCCTCAGTCATCTTTCTATCAAGCAAATTTCTCGTGTTAGCTTGGCGATGTCACTGACCAGAGAGAGAGGTTGCAGTAACGCACCAAAAAGTTTGTTGTCGACCACCAAAAAAATAGGTAGAAGAATTCTCGGTATCATACGGATTTACTTTTATTGGCTAGACACTGGCCTCACAGTTCTATGACTGTCGGTGCCGTCACTTATTCATCCGCGATCAGTAAATGTAGCTTGTGTGGATGCTACTGCACTACTTGACTGATAAAATACATTCGCTACTGATGCTACTATCACACTACTGAGAAATGTAGTTAAGCTAGTAACGTCACTACTTGTAGCGACGCTACTGCCCAACACTGGAGACGTGTTTAAGGTATTATATGCATCCTTAAATTACTCTCTTAAGGTTCATACTTAGAGGGAAAATCTGCTTTATGCATTATAAGCTTTATGAAGCATTAGAATTGGTACTCTGTATCGGCCGATCACCATGACAAGGAATCTGTACTTGCTATTGGTTGCACAAATCCTGATCAGAGCATCCCTAGTTACAGCTCTCTTCAGAACACTCTCTTCTTGTTTTGTGTGTGTTCAACAGATTAAATAAACTCATAAAGGTCTATAACCACTTGATGGGGAGTAAATAGTGAGTACATTTCCTCTGAGTATGATGAACCACTAAAAGAGCACCTATTGGTTTAGAGGGTCAATAACATATGCCCATCGATGGCATTGCTTGTTATTTTATACTGATGCCATCTCTTTTCAAATAAACCTTGAAAATAAAAGATTTTATACACACTACTGACACCAAAGAGTCAAACCGCTTTTATGGTACCCTAAAACCTGCTGGAGCAACAAAACATTGACAAACTCTAAACAAAGAAGTTCAGTTTATACAACAATCTATTAGACTCCTCAGTCTTTCGTCATCCTCGCTTGGCCTCACAAAGCTTCACAAAGGAAATGAAGTTAAACACAGCAGGGGCATGACTGAGACCACCCTAAAATCTTGAAGAGACTCAGAAGATAAACTCAGGGGTATAGACCACCCTACAACTCCTTTAGGCCCAGGGATAGGTGTTGTGGGACGCACCACAGCTGTCAAATCCCGCCTGGACACATTCAAAGACACCACTGCCAAAGTCAAGAGCTGTGAGTACATTTGTTTTTAATTACAAAGTACGATGACGTGGAGAGTAGTTGTTTTTGAAGTGGGACTCTAAGAAACTATAAAATTTGACTCATAATTACTGCATCGGCTCTTAAAGCATTATGCCAATTGTCTGCCTGAATAAAAATTTAATTGACACTTGCACATTAACACATGGCTTTCTGTAAAGGCTCAGAAACTGCGCAAAATGCATTAGCATCCCAGTAAAACAGGCATTGTTTGATGCTAATAATTTATGTTTTGACCTTTAATGTCACCGTCAGCAAAGCAATGAAAGCCAGTGATGTCTCAATTTTGATTTACGACGTGCTAAGCTTCCTTCCGCTAATCGTACATAGCAGCCATCAATACTGACTGTCTCTTCTGCTCTTTGCTGCTCTTTGTAAAGCAGCTGAATGATGAACGCGTGTTCTGAGGAAGCTGGTTTAAATCAGCTCTGGCCTGACTGCCTGATTGTGCTGCCATTACAACAGCCCACAGCTGCCTCCCCTCTCCATGTCCTGTTCCCATCTAACCAGGAGTCCTGGATGACTACGTGCAAATAATTTCCACATGTACAGTGTGGAGGGAGGGCAGTGGGAAACAAGGAGAGGCCGTCAGGGGGTCGTCTTTGGAGCTTGGGTGCCTTTATATGAAAGCCTTTTCATCAGTCTTGTATAATGAGCCAGCTGCTCCAGTCGGCTGTTGGGGAGGGGGCTTGCGAGCTCAGTGACGGGTTTACTTCATGGAACCTATTACTTGAATGTCCCACATACGCAAAGCGCTCTGACCATGTCATGCGAGGCGAACCTATGTAAGCAGCTTGTGCATACTGAAATACTTAATTTCCACTTTGCCAAACCTGGCTGGCTTGTAGAGTCTCTTTTACCCCTCCCAGGATGCTAATAAATCTTACTGGCTACTGGAGAGTCAAGCTAAGTCACTAATCCATTGTCTTTGTTTTCCCACCAGCAGGCCACAAAGACGTTACTTAAGTAAAAGTTTTGAATTAAAAACATACAGCGGCTACATTAAAGAGTTACTGATAAAATACCGCCAGGAAAGAAAAAAAAAAAAAGGAAAAATAGGGGGAAAATTTAATAGCGTTAAGAGAGAGAGGAAGGGAAATCCAGCAAAGCCTTCTTTGTGTATCAGCATGCCGTGGGCCTCTTTCAGTAAGACAAAATAAAAGCTTCAACATGTTTTACAGCTCCCTACATGTCTATGGGGAGAATTTATAATGCAATACGACAAGAATTCCAGTTTGCATTGACACAGAGACCTAAAGAGCATAATGTGATTAGGAAATGGCTTTAGCGAATCTCAAATGATCTTAAAATTGAAAATTTAGACATGGTGGCTCTCAGGTTTACCCTCTGTGATTAATTTACATTTTGCATTCTGTTTTATGAAACATTTTTATTTAGCACTTTTTATTTTTCAATATTTTGTGCTGTAACATATCTGGTCTCTGTGGTTCCCCTGATCATCACCATCATAGACCCTTTTCACGTTTCTCAGTAGCCGAAGTCATCATAGTTGGCAAATCTTAGAGCGCAGTGAATGGGAGAACACAACAAATATTGTTTTTTACTATTTTATTTGCTCAAATAAAAAAAAAGAAACACTCCACGATGATATCAAGACATTCAGAAAAAGGGGTAAAATAGTGTGAGACTGATAACGACAGCCAGAGGAGATAATAATGTCAAATTTACTGTCTTGTCCCATAGATGCTGCATTAAAAACACCTTGCACCATCAGTAATATGTTTTTTTGGAATTTGTAGCAAAGATGATATACTACATACATTATTACATATAAATACACATACGTTTCTTAAAAAAATCTAAATATTAAAAACTTACAAGGATTTAAGATGCTAATGACCATTAAACGTGTCATAACAGGCTTGTGAAAGGGTCTATTAGAGTACTCTCTCTTTTTTTTTATTCCCTGGACTCCATTTCCCACAACCCATTGTGTTGATTACTGTGCCACCTGTTCCATATTAATTGGACTACTTAAACTTCATTCTTCCACACACACATTGTGATGACTTGTTTTACCACACTGACATTACCGAGCATTCTCAAGAGGTGCGTCCCAAATCGCATACTTTAGCACTATTCCACGCCATTCTGTTGTATAAATAGTGTAAGTAGTGCGTTCACACTGAAAACTCTAAAAATAATGAGTGCACTTTAATTACCTGGATGATTCACTCATTTATCCAGTAAAATGAAGTGCGGAATGATGGACACTTCACACACTCAACGGCAGCAGCTTTGCTCATGTAGTGGAAGGGGTGGAGCTATTGGGCGCTCATGTCCGATAACTTTATTTTGGATTGTGAAAGCAGTAATCTCCTACGAGAGTGATTATACTGCCTCCCGATGGTAAACATGTTTCATTGTAGTCATGGAAGGGATTATTTTGTAGTTTGGTCATTTATTTCACTAATTTGGCAACCTTCAAACATCATCTGGTAAACGATTAGAATTTCTTAGTTAAAAAAATGTTAGTGCTCCATGGATAACACTACATACATATACTATGCTGTTGAGTGTGAAAGTACATAAGTACATAGTGCATACTGTAAGTGCAAAGTGTATAGTGTGCCATTTGGGACGCAACTTCTGTCTCTTTTTTTTGTGCGTTGATTGTTGATTACTGTGCCACCTGTTCCATATTAATTGGACTACTTAAACCTCATTCTCTCATACACACTTTGTGATGGCTTGTTTTACGCTGACTGAATTATGAGCATTCTCTGATTTTCTCTGTTGGTTTGATCCTGAACTCTTTCAGACAAGTAAGGGTTGTGTATCCCACTAAACAGAATTGATAACGTTTTTTTAAAATCCAATTAGTTTGTTAAAAAAAAAATGAATTTCTATTGGACGTTTGAAATTTGAACTTGTATTTTTGTCCGACTTAGTCCTCATTTGTTGCATTGTGGTTATGGTCCAGGTAATTACTCTTCCTGACATTTCAATTTAACATTCAGATGGTTGTGGGAAGCACTTTAAGACAAATCCACACTAGTGTTGCATGATACCAAAATTTAATATCACGATACCAATACTAAATTACTACACCACTTTTTTTTTTCTTTCAAAATATTTATTAATTAACACTCAGTGTTTGCTGTCAACTGAAAAAGAGTAGAACCATTTTAAAGAGTAAAACAAATATACAAATAAAGACAAAACATTTTAGCACTCCTTTAAACAAAGAAAATAGTTGCAGCTTTGTTTAAAAAAAACTATAGACAAAAGTGCACATAACTGTTTTGGTCTGGTTCTCAAAGAAACTGGAGATGTTTCTTGGTCCTCACTGTTCATGACACAGTGATCCTGTCATATTTATATATAATTACATATTTATATAGTATATTAATATAGGGGTGGATGACATGACATGCATTTTTAACAGTCCATGATGTCATCTACTAATAAAAATAAATATTTGTTAAAATATTATTGTAAAAATGTATGGTGAAGTCATCATAAGAGTATCAATTTTATATTGATAAAAAAAAAAGAAAAAAAAAGTGCATACACGATGTTTGACCAATACGTGATTTATCAATTAATGAGTGCGAGTCATTTCTGTGATTCGGTTCAATTGTGTCATGTCGGAGTTCACTCAATCATGCAGCAGAGCAGACATTCTTGAGGCTGATTTTTACCTTCTGTAAAGCTTAATCCTCTGCCGTCACCGTGCTCCACTAGGGTAAAGTTTGGGGGTGTGACTGATACTCAGTCTGTACACACAGAGGCTATGTTTATTTTACATTCTTCCTCCAAGCTTCAAGCAAGGCACAGTTTTGAATATTCTTTGCACACGGGCTGCAACGGTACACACAGGCTTTGTGATATTCGTGGGTTTGTTAAACATACACACTGCCCGCGGCTCCCACACTGCCCCCTATTGATGAGTACCCACAACTAAAGCTGTAACTTAAAAGTACCGGTATCAAAAAAATGCAGAATAGTATCGTTTTGAGAGCCAGGGTAGCGCAAAAATTTTGTTTTGTATCGGTATATCATGCAACACTAATTCACACACACACACACGCATGCATGCACACACACACGCACACACACACACACACACAAATAATTTCCTTTTTGTCGCAAACCATACAATATTTTTAGAAATATTATAAGTTGCAAACGTAAAAATGAAATTAAATAAATAAATTGTATGTGGGGGTGAATTATCCTTTTAATTCAAATTCAAAACCAGAATTGTGGCCAATTTTAAACTTTGCTCCATTCTCCAGCAAGGCAGAAGTGTAGTGTCTAGACACCCCCTATCCTCTGTTATGATCCAAACAAAGAAACCTCAGTACAACTAGCTGGAAAACCATACCATGAGCTCAGATCTCCATAACATTTGAACACCAGCCATTATTTAACCTCAGCCAATTTATTTATTTTTCTTCTTTTCCCAAGTTACTTCCTGTTAAGTATGCTAAGAGGGTCTGGTATCCTGAATCTGCCTAATACTTTGACATGTGCAGTTCGTCTTGTTCCCGGTCCCCCACTGATCTCATTGGATGCATTTCTCTCCCACTTTAAGAGTTTACCATTACATTTCTGATTTTGAAAAAAGAAGTATTCAGGGTCTCCTGGGTACATGTGTTTTCACATCCAAGCCTTCTGTTGCAGAAACTGAAATTTCAGCTGTGAAACTTAAGATGGCTTGCAGGCTTTTCATTTGGATAAGAAGAAGGGAAAAAAAAGAGTACCGTTTCCCAATTTCATAAACTTAAAGCTGAAAAGAGCATTGTCAGAGAGGGAGACTAACAGCCCAGGCTTATATTATCACCCTGCATTACAAACAGGCTCCAAACAACCACAAGAAATAATCATCTGGACTGAAACCGATTGGAAAAGTAGAAAGAATTATCACAACTGCATAATGTGTGGATAAAGTGTTGGTGGTAAATGTCAGCTTCTTTGATCACAGGAGCACAGCTGTGTAGATTTTCTTACACCCTACAACTGTTTTTCATGAGTTTAAGCACAAACAAATTATGTTCTCCAAATGTCTACAATTTGAAAGATTATAAAAAAAAAATCATGGCAAAAAAAGCCCAAAGTGTGTCAAGAAAATACTCCCACATCATTAAAGAATGGATCTAACCTACATAAAAAGGTGACTTTCTTCTTTATTTAAAGATGAATAAAATAAAATAATTGAATAACTCTCCACAAGCACAAACCTCAGGTCAGTCACTGCAGCAGCAATTGCGACTTTAGCTTTGTTCCGGTTTCTGTTTAGATTTTTCTGCTTCATTGCCAAAAAGTTTCTGTTCATTTTGTTTTAAAGCTCAGCTTGTGTAAAGGTAATCCACTTCTTTTAAGGTTATTTTATAGTAAGCAAACTGATGCTATTGTTTGAAGAATTATCTGTCAGACAGGTCAGCTGTAATGAAGTCTGAAGAACAGAAAACAGATTGTTTAACAGCTAATGTGATAACTCTTTGTGGAATTGCCCCAAATTATGACACTACATCCTTTAGAGGATAATTTTAAAAGTTGATAGAAATTGTCACATATAGGCTACCTTTTTTGTTACTAGATGTAGTTAACGCGATTGACTTTTGTAATGAAGTTTACGGGAAGAAGGAGGCGGAGAACCGACGAACTTCAAATAAATATTTATTAATAAAAGGGGACGGCAGCTCCTCACGGAGACTGCCGTCTAAATCAAAACAAAAGGACGGCAGCTCCTCACGGAGACTGCCGTCAAACTGAAAGCAAAAGTAAAACATGTCCGGGCCCGGTCCTCTCTCTCTGTCCTCTGCCATCGTTCCTCCTCTTATAGTCCAGAGCTCCTTCCGTGGGATTAAAGGCAGGTGCGCGCCACAGGTGCATCTCATCTGTGGCGGGCCTCGTTTCGCTCCCACGGCTCTCGGCCACGCCCCCTCGCCACAACTTTGTATACAGTCAATGTAATGCTAACACATAAAAAAATACTATAGTAATTTATATTTTAAATATTATATTATATTATATTATATTATATTATATTATATTATATTATATTATATTATATTATATTATATTATATTATATTAGGCGTATCTGTGTGGAGTTTGCATGCTCTCCCTGCGTTTGTGTGGGTTTCCTCCAGGTGCTCCGGTTTCCCCATAGTCCAAAGACATGCAGTACAGGTGAATTGGGTAGGCTAAATTGTCCGTAGTGTATGAGTGTGAATGAGTGTGTGTGGATGTTTCCCAAAGATGGGTTGCAGCTGCAGAAGGGCATCCACGGCGTAAAAACGTGCTGGATGAGTTGTCGGTTCATTCCGCTGTGGCGACCCCGAATTAATAAAGGGACTAATTCAAAAAGAAAATGAATGAATTATATTATATTATATTATATTATATTATATTATATTATATTATAT
>CAIGQZ010032551.1:2233173-2250094 GCA_903798205.1 Danio tinwini | reverse complement strand
ATTATATTATATTATATTATATTATATTATATTATATTATATTATATAATTTTCCTTTTGTATTTGATTTTACAAAAGATCAATAAAAGCTGCTGTACCATACATGCCCACTAGTTTAATATGCTTTTTGGATCACATATACAGTATTACACATTACTCAATATAATACTTAACCATTGGGTACAAACCCCACGATTAAATACACAGATGTAAAATTGCATATTACATAAAACAAATTTAAAAATTGTCTCTGTGCATGTTTGAATGATTAAATGATCCAGTCAGAGAGTCCTAAATTTAGAACCCTTAATGCTTTGGATTAAGAGTGCAGAAGTTCTCTAAAAAAAAATAAAAATAAAACAATAATAATAATTATAAAAAAATTAAACCATACCGTTCTCCACCCACATTTCAGCACAATCTTGCCCCATGGTTCATATCAAATTAGATGACTATTATACATTTTTAGTAAATGAAAATGTGTAAGAGTTCAGCTAATGTTTCATTCAATGGATACGCATTCTAACTATCAAATACATTATGCGTCAAATACTCTATGTTGGCTTGTTGTACCTGAAAACTACTTAGACAACTGAAAAGAAAAAAAAAAACAGAAAGCAATTTATGCTATTGGTATATTTGCTATTATTATTAATTAAATTAATTAAAACTTTTTTTTACTAAACATATTATATACCAAACCAAAACAATGATACTAAAGGATCATGAGAAATCTGTACTGTTGCACAACTAATGTATATATTTGTTGAGTCATGTTTGAGTAAGAAATGTTGTCATTTGGGCTCTCAGATGGTCTGCATAAAAATAATTAAAAACAAGATCAGAACAAAAGCAACAATGTTCCACCAGCTTTGATGCTTTCAGAATCATTTCCAGTCTTGACTCTGTGGCCAGTTATGGGGCATTAGAGACCTACACTGTCCAGCATAGAACATCTCAGGACATTCCTGTAGATGTTCTGTTGTACTCTTGTAGTGCTAATGAACAGAATATAGCGTCACCTTGGAATTATAAGGTTCTATCTGCGTTCTGAAGGATTTTGAAATATTGAGCTTCAAAGATTTTGCATTCCATAGCAAACAGTGTGACATTTGTTAAAATGTAAGCAACTTATAAAAAAACATCCCACAATGTAAATAAATTGTCATTTAATAAGAATATGTCAATAACTCAATTTTGGCAAAAATGCCAGATAGAACCATATAATTCTAAGGTGACGATATAAGAATGTACTTTGAAAAGAAAACAGCTCAATAATGTGAAATCAACAAATAACAATGTTTATCATTGGTATCTAAAATAAAGCAAGTATGTTGCCATTGGGCTGTCATATATTTGGTTAAAATTTGATTCCAGCAAAAACAGCAGACAAGAAACAAATGTAAAAGCGAATGTAAAAAAAAAAAGAAAAAAAAAACATGCATTAACAACAAGATTTTTCTACATGAGACTGAACCAAACCAAATTTCTGGTTTGGGGGGCATACAACTCTCAAAAGAAAATAAAAATAAAACAGTGCCTCATTGTTTGTCAGAGAAACATTTGGAATCACTTAAGTACTTCACTGTGTGTGCGCGTGTGTGTATGTGTGTCAGAGACAGTCAGATGCTGCATCTGCGGTAATCATTTCAAATAACTGGTTCTATGAAAGTGTTTGTTTTGAACTCACAAACATAAAACTAAATTAACATGTCTGAATAAAAATGTCAAAATGCTTTAACTTTTCAGACATTCTTTCAGAGAGGCAACACAAGCATACAGTGAAAAAAGGAATAAATAGGTTTCTGAATAGGCCTATAAATTTGAATTGAATAAAATCATTGACCACCACAAATAATCTAAAATAAAAATTCCCCTAATTTAAAAATATTTCAAACTATTTCCATGATTTGTTTGTATCTTTAAAAGAAGATGCCACATTCCTGTCAGCCCAATTCATAAGCACCCTATTTTCATTAATATTTCCCTCAAATCTATTACAACTCTATTGCAGTCTCACATTTTCCAACTGCATCTCTTTGAGCCCTGGAATATGCAGATGGATTTACCCGATTAAATGGTAAGCCCCATGTATCCGATAAACCCAGCAAACAGCAAAGTGATGGATAAAGTCATGTTGTACTGCACTCATAATGGCATTGTTCCATGTGCACATTTGACCATGTACAGCACATCTCTTTAGGGAGCATGCTTGGTTTTGAGACGCATCCAAAATCTTCACATCCCTTCACACATTGTTAGTGAATCCTATCCAGCTGTACTTTACGCTGTAGGCCATTTATCAGTTGGCCACACCATCCGGTCAATGCGTCACTAAGCCCTCACACCCTTTAGTTATTTTTTCCCACAGCAAAAAAGAGATCCATTAGTGCAAAGTTAACAGTTGGGAAAAGACGTCATCATCTCTCATCAGATTTACCTAGTCATAAACATAGACACGAGGAGAACTCCGTTCAACCTGCTGCTGCTCTTTTCTTTAAAATCACAAACAACATCTTTATTAATGGTATTACATGTCATTTTTGCTTTTGAAAATACCTTTGTGACTTTAAAATGGACAAAAATATTTTTTAAACACTCATGACTTTTAAATGTAAGCCAACAGTCATGGTTCATAAATCTGCTCTGAGTATTTCAGAAACTCCTGATCTACTAGGATTTTCATGCACAACCATCTCTAGAGTTTACAGAGAATGGTCAGAAAAAGAGAAAATATCTAGTGAGCAGCAGTTCTGTGTGCCTTGTTGACACCAGAGGTCAGAGGAGAATGGCCAGACTGGTTCGAGCTGATAGAAAGGCAACAGTAACTCAAATAACCACTCGTTACAACCGAGGTATGCAGAAGAGTATCTCTGAACGCACAAGACGCCAACCTTGAGGCAGATGGGCTACAGCAGCAGAAGACCACACCGGGTACCACTCCTGTCAGCTAAAAACAGGAAACTAAGGCTACAATTCACACAGGCTCACCAAAATTGGACAATAGAAGATCAGAAAAACATTGCCTGGTCTGATGAGTCTCGCTCTCGCTCATCAGAATTTCTGCTGCGACATTTGGAACCAACAACATGAAAGCATGGATCCATCCTGCCTTGTATCAACGGTTCAGGCTGCTGGTGGTGGTTTAATGGTGAAGGGGATATTTTCTTGGCACACTTTAGGCCCAATAATACTAATTAAGCATTGTGTCAATGCCACAGCCATATTGTTACTGACCATGTCCATCTCTTTATGACCACAGTGTACTCAACTTCTGATGACTACTTGCAGCAGGATAACGCGCCATGTCATAAAGCACGAATCATCTCAGACTGGTTTCTTGAACATGACAATGAGTTCACTGTACTCAAATGGCCTCTACAGTTACCAGAGCTCAATCCAATAGAGCACCTTTGGGATGTGGTGGAATGGGAGATTCAATTATATGATACAAACTGTTAAAGTTAAACTGTAAAATACTTAAGGATTAGTTCAACCAAAAAAAGAAATGATGTTATTAATTACTCACTTCCCTGTTGTTCCATTCTCTTTGTTCATCTTATAAAAACAAATTTTGACATTTTAAATTAAATCTGGAAGCTCCCTTATGCCTCGTCCAAGACGCGCAAAGTCAAAACTGATAGCCAAAAACACTGACAAAACATTCCATGATTCACTTGAGTGGTTCAGCTGTAATAATATGAAGCTTCAGGACCATGAATGTCACTTAAATATCACAAAACAAAACAAAAATGTAAAAACAGCTTTTACAGAAATAACTCTTTAAAGATTATTTGAGAATTGTGAGATATTGCCAAATCATTGTTGTAGGCAGTCTTCTTACAAATCTAGATTAGCATTGTTAAAGGGTGGCAATAGAAAACCAATTACAGAATCCAAAACAGTTTTCCAATATAGCCACACATAGTCACAGTGAATGATTTTAAGCTTATCTTTGTCAAATTCAAGTAATGCTATTAAATACAAAAAAACAAATCAATCTACCAATAAAACACTGCCCAATATCCCATCATTATTTTTTTCTTCTATCATTGTGCAACACATACTCTGACTGACACACACATCTTCAAGAGATTCTTGACCGAATTCTTTTTTCCCTTTTGTAGAGCTCATCGAGGATTTAGTCATTGGGATGATTAGGACAGGACACAAGAAATGTAATGAAATAAACAGTAATGAGCAGTAAAATATATACTAATGCAGGTTCACATAACGTTAATTCATGAATTGTTGAAATTATGCAGGTTCAAGCTATCAAAACTACTCTTGTATGTCTGTGGAAACTCCTAAATATTTGTCTTTCCCCTAAAGAAAACTACACTTGTCAACAACTAACCTATGACTGTTGACCTATAGTGTGAAGTTCTCCCGAGGGACGTGCATGTGCCTTTTTAAGCAATAATTTAGGCTACACATTCTACTTTAATTTTCCTTGTGTACTAAAACAAGTTTGAGGGTCACATTGAGTTCAGCACTGACAGGTTCTGTCCATTAATGCAGCCTTAATCCAAAACACCAACCATTCAAAGTTGATTGCTGAAAATATGCTCCAATCGTTGGATTAGTTATTCCACAAATCAATACTACACATATAGTAGTATTAATGCTCAAGACTATGATCATATCCGTTATGGTCCTAATCTTGAGCATTAATATGTGTAGTACTATTGATTTGTTAAATAACTAGTCTAATTAATGGAGCCATTTCCACATAATTTTTTTATTGTAAAAAAATGGTGGATAAACACATAAATATTTGATTATACAGCCTACTTAAAATCTATTTTGTAAAGAATACATATGGGAAATGTAAAACACTGGGGCGTATCTAAAAATAGCCTCACCCTGAACATCCTCAATTGAGTTTCCTGATAACTAGCCTACCTAAAGAGATGGGCTTGGATCCTCCGGAGCATGAGGGTTTATTCTCAGTAACGGAATTGATTGATCGCTTGCTAATAATAGCAGAACTTCGTCTAAATGTTTAAAGTGATGAGTCATGACCAGCCACAAAGACCTCCAGCACTCTCGAAGCAGTCATGTCTTATCAGCCTAAGATGTTCCCATAACAGTTTGAAACCCATTCTTTGAAGAGCACAGTCCACTGTACCTATACATGGACTGCGAGAAGAGGAAAGAATGTTAAGTGAAACACATCAGACCTTTCCTCTCTGATCCTGATGTGTAGATCCTTCTCCAGACTCTTGACATTTTCAGAGTGGACTACTGCAATATGTGCAGCCTTCCAGCAGTTAAGAGTCCTGCAATAGAAACTGACATTGAGTTTCTGTTTGATAGATTTGACTCTGTAATCTCTTTTTGAGGGCAGAATAAGTGGTGTCCATTTTTTACATTACTAGCAGAAACGCATTATGAAACTATAACTGATCTTCTCTAAACCAGAGTTTACATGCTTCCCACTCCTTTAATGGAGTGTTCACATTAAACTACTATTCAGTTAAATCATCAAACAATTAGTTTATTTAATCAGCGCATTAGATGCAAACAAAATAGGCAGGAATAAAGATCTGAGGCATTTTGGTAAAGAAAAGCATTACTATAGCAAGATGACTGGGTTGGGGATGTCTGAAACTGCTCAACTTGTGGTTTGCTCACAGTCAGTAGCGGTGAGAATTTACTAATTGTGGTTCTGGATCAGACAAACCACAAACCAGGAGTTGAACACCCAAGGTTCATTGGTGCACAAGAGAAATAAAGGCCATTCAGTCTGGTTCAAGCAGACAGAAGACCTACTGTGACAAAAATAAATAAATAAAATAAATAAAAGAATAAATTTAAAAAGATGAATGTGGAAGGAATGCATCTCGACTCTCAAAAATGTCTCCAAAGTAGGCTAACAATCAGGCTAAAATTAAACGTATTGATTTACCAGGTAGAGTCCCTGTCAGTTCTACTAGAATATGTGTTTTACAGTCACTCCATATTCTTAGTCATTGACATATATTTTCCAACCATTAAAACAAAAAATATGTTTGATAAATTATAAATTCATTCATTAATTTTCTTTTCGGCTTAGTCCCTTTATTAATCTGGGGTCGTCACAGCGGAATGAACCGCCAATTTATCCAGCATATGTTTTACACAGTAGATGCCAATCCAGCTGCAACCCATCTCTGGGAAACATCCATACACACTCATACACTATGGACAATTTAGCCTACCCAATTCACCTGCACCTCATGTCTTTGGACTGTGGGGGAAACCGGAGCACCCGGAGGAAATCCACGCGAACGCAGGGAGAACAAGCAAACTCCACACAGAAATGCCAACTGACCCAGCCGAGGCTCGAACCAGCGACCTTCTTGCTGTAAGGTGACAGCACTACCTACTGCACCACTGCGTCGCTCCTATGATAAATTATATTATATACAGCTTAAAGTGACATTTAAAGGCTTAACTGTGTTAATTAGGTAGGTTAGGATAATTAGGCAAATTACTGTATAACAATAGTTTGTTCTGTAGACTATCGAAAAAATATTTAACTTAATGGGGCTAATAATTTTGACCTTAAAATGGCTTTAAAAAATTAAAAGCTGATTTTATTCTAGCCTAAATAAAACAAATAAGATTTTAATAAGTAAAAATTATTAGCCCTCTTGTAATTTTGTTTTAAAGTAAAGAGTAAAGACTTTTTTCACTGTATTTTCGATAATATTTATTTCTTCTGGAGAAAGTCTTATTTGTTATATTTCGGCTAGAATAAGAGCAATTCTTAGCTTCTTTTTTTTTTTTTTTACCATTTTAAGGTCAATATCATTAGCCCCCTTAAGCAATATACTTTTTTCAGTTGTGTACAGAACAGAACAAACCATCATTTTACAATGACTTGTCTAATTACCCTAACATGCCTAGTTAACCAAATTAACCTAGTTAAGCCTTTAAATCACATAGCTGAATACTAGTATCTTGAAAATTATCTAGTAAAATATTATGTCATCATGGCAAAGATAAAAGAAATCAGTTATAAGAAAACTATTATGTGTTGAAAAAAATATAGAGGGGGCTAATAATTCAGGAGGGCTAATAATTCTCACTTCAACTGTATATAGGTCAAGCTGCACTTTTTCTGAAATCCTACTTTAATTCTACTTTTGTGCAATATCCCTCTGGCCTTTAGTGTGGATGTAAATTTCACATGACACTCATCTAACGGTTGCTGCAGACCAAGTACTGTACACATCTTCATGACAATGGTGTTGCTTGGTGGAATTAATCACAATGAAAAGCAACTGAAATGAAAAGTAAAATGCTTTAAATTCCCCTGACCTCAGTCCAGTTAAGCAATTATGGGAAGTTTTAGACCTACATGACCTCAATACTGTGTCCTGAAGCTAAAGTCTTGGCAGATACCACCAGGTACCTTCAGAGGTACAGTATTGTAGATTCCATGTTGAGGAAGAGTTGTGTTGTTTTGGCAGCATATGCATTAACGGCATATTTGGCAGATAGGCATAATGTTTTGGCCTATAATCCTATATATAAAAAAAAAAAAATCAACAAAAATGTAGACCAAATTGGAGTCAAATGACCCTTGAGCAATGCTTGTCAAACCTCTGATGATGATCAACTGGTACTGTGGATCTTTATTACTCTCATGGTAGCTCTCTAAAATAACAGGAAAATAAGTAAAAAGGCAACATCATCATATAAGCCTCGTATCTTCACTCCTAATTCATCTGCTGTGTTTATTTTCATTAATAAGACCAATAACCAATGAGACCAATGAAAATCTGTAAATTAACAGTCGCAATTTCACAAATGTTGATATACAACACTCCATAGTAATAACAGTCAATGAGCCAATAAGCATAACAACAGAGTTCAGATTGGGGCTCCACGAAAGAGGGCAACAACAACAGACAATCATCTTTGTGTGATATGTCATAAAAGAAAAAAAACAAGAACTATGTATAAGAATAAATCTTGAGGGGCATCGCAACACTTCTCACCAGAAATGTAGTCAGCTACCTGTGAAAGTGTCTGATCTGTGCAAGGAAAGTTAATGAGCTGATCTATCTTAATAAACTATATCCGTAAACATATTTAACCTAAATATTGACTACATTGAACCACTTTAGATCATCATATGTATCATAATCCTTAATAAATAAATTACAATTTATTCTGCCATACCTTTTTTTTATAATTGAGACCCCTGTTATTTGTGTTGAAGGGTCATCAGTCACGTTTTATGAAAGGCTGTTACTGAAACACAATTTAGTGTGATTCATATTTTAGCTGAAACAAAAAACCTTTTACTAATAGCTAATTAATTATACAGTCAAAGCAAGAATTGCCACAGAGACTATTTTCAAGGATATCAAAAACAAAGATGAGATAAAAAAAGCACTACATAATGTCCTGCATCAGCAACAAGGACGGTCACTGTCTGAGGATGCGCACCGACAAGTTTTAAAAGTAATGTCAATCTTTGAATATTTTTCACTTTTTTTGTTGACATGCTTTGTTGATCAAAACTTTTCTTAGTGCAAGGAACGAGGAGCACAAGGAACTGACAGATGATGCAAGGCTGCTGAATTTTAGACTTGGCCACAAAGCTGAATGCACTCAATAATGAACTTGAGGGGAAAAGACTGACTTCAATTCAAGTTCAAGCTCGATATACAGTATATGCTTAACTTAAAAAAACTTACATGTTACACATGTTGAAAACAAGGATTTATTTCACCTTAAGAATTACTGTTCTCACCTTGACAAAAGACATATATCGCCTTTCAGCAAAGCCAAAGTCAGGCCCCTTGAGTTTAAAAAGGTTTGTGACATGTACACTAGAGCATCTTGAGAACAGTGGTCATAAAACCATTATTGTATGTCATAAGCTATGTTTCCATCCAAAGATGCATTTTGCAAATGTATGCGCATAACTGAAATATTGCATAAAAGACATGCAAATAAAGCCGTGTTTCCATCCAATGAATTAAAAAGAACAAAATCGTCACTTCCTGATTAACTGGCACCAATATCAAGAGTAAAAATTGAATTTATTGAGGTAGGAGAAGCTGCGCAAATCTTTTCATTATTTAATAAATGACTTGTGCCTCAGAAAACAGTGCCAGTGGTGGTGTGAGATGCAGAGCACAGACGCTCTTGACAGTTCTTGAGGTAATTTATAATATAATAACACGAATACTGAAACAGTTAGGGCATTTTAGAATGATCAAAACAACATTTCAGATGTTTTACAGTGTGCTTAGCCTGCTGGTTTGTCTATTCACACACACTTTTATCATCACATGATCTCTTATAACAAAATCACATGACTTTTTTAATGTGCATACTGGAAATTGTTTGGTGAAAGTGTTTCTATCGTAGTTTATGCATTTTTGTACATCTTTTTTTATTGAATAAAAAAAGTTATGCGTATAAATTTATGTGCATTTTCAAAATTGATGCGCATCTTGGCATTTCCATCAATTGTTTTCTCCAAATTGCGCATAAAAAGATTGCCTCAGGAATTGACTCAGTATTGACTTTAAAGAACATAATGACTTGTAAATAAATACCAGAACACATTGTTCAACAAACAACTGAACCCTCAAAATGACAATATGTATTGTATGGACATTTTAAAAAGTAAATCTTTTCCTATTATCGTTAGATTGTGTTGCAAAATACATTGTTTACTGTAATACTTTTTACATAATTTATAGTGTATGAGCACATCACATGTCACTATGGGAATGCAGACAAAAACATGAATAACAGCATTGTGAGAAAGTTGCAATCATGAATATACCGTATTTATATTTACTCTTATTATAGCGTCATTTTATGTTGGGCCTGTAATCATTTGTTTTTGAAAAGTGTTTTATATTTAATCAAAATGGATTATATATTTATACATTCTTAATCAAACATTTGCCCTGAAGTTTAAAATAAGATGAGAGTAATCATGTGTATGTGATGAGTAGATTTTTGAGTATTTGTAGTATACAAAACATGTATATGTTTAGAGTACTTTGAAATACAAAAAGGGAAAAATAAAGTTATTTTCATGTACACTGTAAAAAATTTAAATACTCAACTTCACTCAACTTAAAACTATAAGGTAACTTGCTAGTCAACTCAATTTAAATAGTATCAATAGCCGTAAGCTGTGCAGCAAATTGTCTTAGAATTTTAGGATGGGTCAATTTATGTAGTGTAGTATATAAAGTAATTGATTGAATTAATTATACCTTAATCAGGATATGAGATTACTTGATATGAGATTTCTGTCAGATCACCCAGCAATAGCACTTGGTATTGGAACAATTATCCAAATGTGCCTATAAATATGTCTAAAAATAAGCAAAAAACATTTGGCTTTTATTCATTTATAATTTATGGCCTGTTTTATAACTAAACTTCTGCACAGTAGAGGAATTCTGTTCTAGACAATTTGGCTTTTTAATGGCTTAACAACTTATTGATTGATATGAGTGCAGAAACCCACTTACCCACTTAAAATGTAATACATAATAAAATATCATTACAGTATATACAGTAAATTGATATAAATCCACTCTTGATGATATGCTTAATGTGATAAGGCAACCGTTGGGAATTCAGATGTTTGTTGTTGAACCACAAAACTGCATGTTTAACACACATCCCCTCAATCACACCCACAACTATAACCCCAAGAGGTTAAAGCTGTTAATTCCTGCTACACCAGCTGTACAAAAGTACACTGTAAGCTGAGTATTCGACAATGTAATGTTAAAACTGTGCAATCATATAATAGATGTTTAAGCAGCAATTGAACATACAAAACATGTCATCATTTATTGGTTTTGGACATTTGGGCATAATATGAACACAGATAACAATGGCATCAAATGAAACCACGCACACATCTCTAATCTAATTGTTAGATAGCCTTGCATGCCTTTTTGTAGTTTTGCATTTATTTACATACATTTCTGTTGAGATTCTGAATGCAATGGCTAATCAGATGTTTAAATTAGTCACCTCTAAAAATGTTTAGTTTTGTTGTCCGACTCAGTTACTGAATACTGTGCTTTCACAAATTCTCTCATCATAAATAGTCCAGTGCACATATTTTGTACTGCAAGCAAGAGATTCATTTCAGATTTAGTGATTATGACAGGATAATAAGTTCTCAATTAATTTAACAATGCTGCCCGAAATAATGTTGACATCAGAAAACAACAAATAATGTTTGAGGGATTAGTAGATGTTGTTCGTGACTAGCCAGTGAATAGGAAGAAAAGGAATTGTGCAATTTTATTTTTTACAGATCTACGACAGTTACTGTGAATGCGAAATTGCTGATGTTTCAGCAGTTCAGAATTTATTTTTTATTTTAGGACACAATTTTATTGCTGTACACTTTGATCTTTAAAACTTTGTAGATATTTTATAATAACAAACAGCTATTTTATATCATTAACTGCATAAACGTCAAAATTTGAAAAAAAAAAAAAAGGCACTTTCAGAAATGGCACTTGCCACACTAAATTTTGCATACAGCAATAAAGATATGGAAACAAATAAATAAAATGAAAATGAAGACATAACCTACTCCTAAAGCAGCCTAGGTATAAGCCTTTCTTTTGTCGGATGAGAGTTAAATTAAAGGGATATTTCACTCAAAACTGAAAAAATTGTCATCATTTACTCACCTCCACTTGTTCCAAACCAACTTCACTCTCTTTCTTTTGTTGAACACAAATGAAAATATTTTAAGGAAAGCTGGAAAAAAATTGTAAACATTGACTTCCACAGCATTTTTGTCCCTATACTATGGAGGTGTATGGTTACAGGATTTCAGCTTTCTTCAACAGAACAAAAAAAAAACAATACACTACCTGACAAAAGTCTTGCCGCCTATCCAAGTTTTAGAAACAACAAATAATAACTTGACTTCTATTTGATCATTTGTTATCAGAGATGGGTTATATGAAAGGTAAATGCCTCTAGATTATGCTTTCTGATGATTTATCAAAATAAAATATGATCATGCCTTGATTTTTAATGATTTAATTAGGACAGTAAGGTCTGACTTTGCTTAGACAAAAGTCTTGTCACTTAACAGCAATAATGTACAGTATAGAATATAAAGTCATGGTGCAGTGGAAAAAGAACAAATTTTGTATATAACTCCCATGAGCTTGAAGGACTGCATCCATACTTCTCTGCAATGACTCAAATAACCTATTAACAAAGTCATCTGGAATGGCAAAGAAAGTGTTCTTGCAGGACTCCCAGAGTTCATCAAGATTCTTTGGATTAATCTTCAATGCCTCCTCCATCTTACCTCAGACATGCTCAATAATGTTCATGTCTGCTGACTAGGATGGCCAATCCTGGAGCACCTTGACCTTCTTTGCTTTCAGGAACTTTGATGTGGAGGCTGAAGGAGCGATATCCTGCTGACGAATTTGCCCTCTCCTGTGGTTTGTAATGTAATAAGCAGCACAAATGTCTTGATGCCTCAGGCTGTTCATGTTGCCATCCGCTCTGCAGATCTCTCGCACACCCATACTAAATAGAACCCTAAACCATGATTTTTCCTTCACCAAACTTGACTGATTTCTGTGAGAATCTTGGGTCCATGCGGGTTCCAATAGGTCTTCTGCAGTATTTGTGATGATTGGGATGCAGTTCAACAGATGATTCATCAGAAAAATCTACCTTCTGACTGTCACGGTTGTGAATCTTTCTGTTCTTCTTGCATGTGTGTGTGGGGGGGTGGGGGGTGGGTGTGTTTTGTTTGGGTTATCTTCACCGCGTGGTGTGTGTGTGTGTGTGTGTGTGTGTGTGTTTACATTCATCAGATGGGTTGTCACGTGTCTTGTTACCACTCACATCACTCAGGTGTTTTCTATCAGTCACAGCTGTTGTGGCTTCCGCGCGTTATATATGTTCAGTGTTTTGTAGATAGCGTTATCAGTCCGTTGTTGTTCACTCCTGTGTCTGCTTCCTGTTAGGCGCTCTTGCTGGTGGTGGGTCTTCGCCATAAGTCTTATGCACGTCTCCGTTTCATTAATGTTGTTGCAACTGCCTGCTCTGATGACAACTTTATCAGTGAGAGACTTCATCTCAAATCTGCTACTCTGATGAACTTTACCGCTGGTAAGCGTGTCGATTTCCTTGAGAGTTGCTCCCTAGCTCTACCTTCCCCTTCCCTCGATATCTGGTGAGATATCAGTAAAAGACTTCTATACAGCGATGTTTCTCGGATTAACTTTTACCGCTGTTTAGCATGTTGTATTCCTGGTGTGAGCACCCTTGCTCAACACTATATCTGGTGAGATCAATACCAGTTGTGTCTCTTTAATAAATCATCTTGCATTTACTTGCATTTGGGTCTCCTGTGTATATCTTTGTGTTACTGCCACTTTTCCAAATTATCAACTAGAAGTCAAGTTATTATTTGTTGCTCTTTACAACTGGGATCAACGACAAGACTTTCGTCAGGTAGTGTAGTTTGAAACAACTTGGATGAGTAAATAGTGTGTAACCTTTTTTTGAGGGTTGAACTGTACCATTAAATTACTTCCTCCACAACTTTGTTATGGTAAAGACTGTATTCATCTTTGCATAACTCTCCTCTCTAATGAATGTATGTCAATCATAATAGTTTATACAATTGTGTATAATTGCTTTAGAAGTCATTCATTAACCCACTGGAGTCATATTACTTTTATGATGGCTGGATGGATAGTGCCTGTTAGAGCTTCAAAGAAATAGAGCAAGGCTATCATTTAATATAATTGATTGTGCTTGTCTAAAAAAAAAGACAAATAAATAATTGGATAATTTCCCTATTGGATGCACTATGTCTTTAACATGATGCACTGGATGTTAGTGTAATTGCATTACACACTGTATCAGAACATATTTATTTACCATACAGTATTTGTAAAAACGTACATTGCTTTTAAAGGGCAGCTATGGTGAAAAATCCACTTTTCAAGCTGTTTGGACAGACATATGTGTATGTATGGTGTATCGACCGTCATATTGGGGTAATATAAACACACCCAGTCCTTTTTTTTCCAATTTAACAACATAAAAACGGTGGACCAATTGGAGCGGTTTTGAGACCGACCGCAACTTGACGTAGGAGTGCGGTCCCCCCGCCCACCGAATTGATTGACAGCTGCGTATTAACATGTCTCCGTAGTAACGTGTGTAATCATATCAACCAGACACAGGACCAGGACGTGAGCAAACTAAGCAACCATAAATAAAAGGTCTGTTCAGTTTGCTAGGATCATCAATCATCATAAAATGTGATCAAGAGTGAGTTTTACAAGTTTAAAATGTTTTAAAACAGTGCATGTGTGTAATGAATTACAGCCATTTACTTCATCAACACAGCCGCGTGTCAGAACAATCATAAAAGACGATTCAATCCCGGTTTGTGGACGTTAAATCAGGTTTATTTTGTACATTAACATAACAGACATCCATACAGCAGTGGATATTAACCTGTATTCTGTCACATTTGCGTGCAAAAACAGTGCAAAGCTAAACGCGCGCTGTCTGTGTGTGTGCCTGTCAGCGGTGTGTGTGTGTGTGTATTTGTGTGTGTGCATGAACTTTGTAACGGCATTGTGTGTGACTCATCCTGCAACTCCACAACATGCATCAAATACTCATTGGTAAAGTTTTTACTGTTGTTTTTCCTCACAAATGTTACATGAGATCTTATTCCTTCGTGTTTGTCTGTTGTCTGACGCAGCCGAGGGAGCCGCTGCCAGGCACGTGGAAATGGTGGGCGTGAAGGACTAGCCTTAAAGGCGCAGTACACAAAAACAGCTAGCTTCTGCTAAATGCTACAAAAAAGAAACTTATGACAGGTATAATAAAAGATCTGATGGGTGTTTTGAGATGAAACTTTACAGACACATTCTGGAGACAAAGAAGACTTATATTAAATCTGGAAAAAGTGGTAACCTATGTGCCCTTTAAATCAAATAATCAACATATTCCAAAGTACCAGATCACATCAATGTATTTGAACTAGCATAGTGTTCCAGTTGCATCACTTACAATTAATAAAGTCTCATAAAAAAACACAAAAGAAGCCACAAGTCACTGTGATTGCAAATAACAAATCAGACTTGTACACTCTTAGAAATAAAGGTACGAGAGCTGTCACTGGGGTGGTACCTTTTCAAAAAGGTACAAATGTGTACCTAAAAGGTCCATATTAATACCTCAAGAATACATATTAGTACCTAAAAAGTACAAAAGTGTACTAATATATACTTTTGAGGTACCAATATGGACCCTTTAAGTACAAATGTGTACCTTTTGAAAAGGTACCACCCCAGTGACAGCTCTCGTACCTTTATTTCTGAGAGTGTACCTATATATTTGCTTATTTTTTATGTCTGTTAGACTACATTGTAAAAAATGTAATGACAATAAGACTACAAGTAATTATGTGTTTCTTTAACTTTAATTTTAATAAGTAGGTTTTAACCTACTTTAGGTTTAACCTAATATTTTTAGTCAGTTTGATTAATGTAAGTTGAGATGACTAAAAAAGTTAATTTAAGTCGACTAAAAAAATTAAGGGAGCAAGATTTTTTTTAACAGTGTATGATTTCTAATTATAGTGTGCCGTTTCTACATTCAGTATTATTTACATCCTGCTCGGGAATGGCTTAGGCATTTAGTTAATCAAATGGCTAATTGACCAAAAAAAATAGGATTTGATTATTTGTAGCTGAAAAGTGTGCCATTCACAGTCAATACGTTTATTGTCCCATCCAGACAGCGAGAAGGATTTCTGTTTAGGGTTGTCAGGGCTGATCTAAGATCAGCTTGATTATCACAGTAATTAGGCCATGAAGTTTACACCTAAAATTTTAAGCTTGGTGACACAGAGGCGCTCAGTTGACAGGTTAACCAGCACTCCCTGTCTGACCTTTCCGCTCAAGCATAGAAAAAGTGTGAGAGGTTTAGGGTCCTTGCTAACTGCACACACAGATGGCTGAGGTCAGGCTCGGGGTCTCTGTGAAATAAACACAGGAAAGCTTCTTTTTTTTTGATCACCCCTTTTCTAGTTTATGTGAGCCCCGTCAGGTTAGCACATGCCCTCCCACCCTGGGATCCCCCTAGCTATAAAATGCTAAAGAGAAACATGATTGCATGGAAAGTTTGGGGTAGCTGTTCGGCTGGGACAACCATTTATTTGGTTTAATGCCTATTTGTTAAACACTTTTGTGTTTAGACTGTGTTGCTATGAGTGGATGACATAAATTGTACGTTTACTAACAGTTTTAATGTTGTGTGATTTTTTTTGGTTTAATTTCAATATATTACTGCGAAAAGCACACATATTTTCCCAATAGCAGAACAAAGAGAAGACTGGTGAATAAACAATACAATTAGCAATTGTTGAGAATGGCTGCCTTCCACTTGACTAACTCTGACCACTACAATGATTGCAACTGCAATTCCTCTCTGTTATCTAAACGGCAGTTAACTGAATGTATATGTATAGTGTTTGTTTGTTTTTTCTTTCTTTCTTGACAACTATGTCCCATGAGCCCTCACTGCACACACTTGACCACACAAGCAAAAATGCCATAGACAGGGAAGTGAAAAAGAGGTGAACGACGGCAAAGCCTTTAATTACAGGAAAAATAAATTTCTTTCTATTCCCAAATAAACCAATCGGTCAGCTTGTCAGGTAATTTAGCCTGGAAAAAAGAGCAGAAGGGCATGAGCCACTGAAGGACTCTTTTGTTCATGCTAAAAAAAGGTTTGGGATAATATCAACTGCCCAGATTAGCTCCTAAATGCATAAAAGATGGAGTTCAGTCATTTAATGTTTTAGAGCAGCTTAATGATTTATATATATAAAAAAAAAAAAAAATATATATATATATAT
>CAIGQZ010032551.1:2205087-2228173 GCA_903798205.1 Danio tinwini | reverse complement strand
GTTGATGTATGCCATCGCAGCCATGCTGGCCGTCCTAACCAACACGCGTTTCCCCTCCCGCTTCGGTAGTGACCGGCGGAGAGTGAAAAACAATGCCAACAGCTCCAGGCAGTTGAAATGCCAATGCAACCTGGGTCCGGTTTACGAACCTGCAGCTGCATGCTCGATACACACAGCCCGCCAGCCCATACTGGAAACATCTGTCAAGATGACAGCATCACTGGATACTTGGTCTAAGGGCACTCAGGCCCGTAGAAGGCAAGATCCATCCAGGGGCTGAAGGTGCGGAGACACAGCGTGGTGACGTAAACCCGGTGCCTCTCCGCGTGCCATGCCCATCTGGGGACCCGATCGCGAAGCCAGCGCTGAATTAGTCTCATATGAACAATTGAGCAGCGTGATAGCGGCTACAAATGTCATATGGCCCAGGAGCCTCTGAATAATTTCAGTGAGACCAATATAACTGCCGAATTAATCAGACAGGACAGCGCTAGCCCAGCGCGCTAAGAGCGCACCGTGATGCAGACCGAGTCCAGCTCCAACCCGAGATGAGAGAAGCTCTGCCCGGGGGAGAGCCCGCTCATACTCGGTTGACCCAAAACCCAAACAGGCTGAGGTGCCGGAGCACCAGGTCCCTGTGCATAATCGATCAGTTCAGAGATCTAAAAATAGTCAATGAATAATCAAAAAATGCAGATGCGCGTGCGCTAAAGACGCACAGGGCATCCTCCACGCATGGAAACAGGGACAGCCCGAATGGGAGGACTGTTGCCACACTGTTCGGCCCCCCGTCGAACACCGGAAAAATCACAGTATAAGGAGGGAGAGAGCGAGACATGGAGCGAGCGTCCTTCAGGTCTATAGCTGCAACCAATCCCACGGACGGACGCACTGGGGGATGCGTTTCTGCATGAGCATCTTGATAGACATCCTGAACAGATGACAGATCAAAACACGCAGATAGGATTGGTATAACCCACCGCTTTCTGGATACGATGAAGGGGGGCGTAACCCGCTCTTCATCTCGGCTGGAGGACTGGCTTGATTATATCCTTCGCCAGGAGGATAATAATCTTCTCACGCGAGACAGGGAGTGGCATAGCGATGATCGCTTAAATACACACTCGTGCACTCGGGAGGCCAACAGCGAATTGAAACGCATAGCCGAGTCTGACCATCCCCCTGAGCTACTGCGCGGACTGAGCAGCGCTAACCAGACTGACAGAGCCCGCTAACTAGCAGCATACCCGGAACGATCGCTGACGTACCCGCGGAGGGGCAGCTTCGGGATGGGGAGTGCTCATCCCGGGAAGCAGAGCGTCCCGAGGAAGAGGTGAAAATAAGAGATTGACTCTTACCTTACTCCCAGGATCCCGCGGAGTGGCTGGAGGTGCGAGAAAGGAGCTCATCCTCTGGCGCCCTCAAGCCTGTGGCGAAATGCACCAAAGCTGAGAGCTGGAAGGCAGTGCGTCCCATGCTGGCAGCAATTGGGCTTCCACACCCAGAGGGAGGAAAAGCCGCTCTTTTCGGATCGATACTCATTATACATTCGCGGGGGAGCCCCGGCCTCCACCGGGGAAAGAATGGTTCTCCTCCTCTCCAAGTGGCCCGCCTCAGGTTCGCTTCGCAGTCCAGTTATTGGACTTAACGGCGACCTGTGACGGGAGCGTCAACTCCCCGCGGGCGGGAAGAGCGCACTCGGCGAGGAGCAGCCAGCGCGGACAGGTCTGATGGGGAGAGCCCACCAAGAGATGACCTGCTCCATCGCGCACGGCTGATCTTTCACCACTGAGGATTCCTGGGTAAAATCCCCGATGGTGTCGCCGAGAAGGCCTGCCTGGGATATGGGCACACTAAGAAAGCGTACTTTGTCAGCGCGGCGCATATCTACAGGGCAAGCCAGGGTGGCATTTCCGGACCACTATGTGGCCATCGTCTTCCCCAGGGCACGGACGGCCGACTTGAATGTCATGAGAGCATAGTCGATCGCCGTGAGATGCTTACGCATAATCCTGGGGAAGAACCGCCCCTGTGCAGCACAGCCAGGAGGCCGTGGGGCACGGCAGAAGCGGCATGGCCCGCAGCGGTGTGGGCTCTGGCCTTGATAGACACAGATAACCCACCCGCCTTAGACGGGGGTCTCAGCTTACCCCTCCAGGTGGCGGCGCCCACCACCTGAGGAAATAGCTTCGTACCCACTGGCCGCCTCGCCATTAAGGGAGGTGAAGGCGGAAACACACGTGAACCGGGCAGAGAAAAACGCCCTCTATGCCAGCGTGTGCTCACTGTGCGCCCCTGGGAAGAAGGGGACTGGAAGATTAATCTTAGAACAGCCAGCACGTCACACCCTCTAGTCGGTCCGGCGGTGAGACTGGGGGACAAGCCATCTCCAGCCGCACTGCCGAAGCAGCCCAGGAAGCGCAGCTGTTACGTCTGATTCGAGAACCGTGACTGCGCATTGCACCCTGTGGGATGGAAGCGAGCCCAGTCTGTCATCCGAGCATAACAGCTCGCCCTCCGATGTCGCGATGGACCTTTGATCTCCGGTGTCATCAGGCGGAGGCGCGGGCATCCCGGGGGATGAACCGTACAACCGCCCGAAAGTTGGATGGGGCACGCTGTGGAGGAGTGGGGGGTCCGCGGGCCCGGAGGCGACGGATAAACCCCCACTGTGATCCTCAGATCTGCCCGCGTGCTAACCGCTTTCACGGGGAGCAACGGGGGTGGCCGAAGCCGCGATCTCAGCAATGCAACAACCATGCAACAACCACGCCCTCGCAGTGAGAGCATAAGCTGTCCGCGGGCACCGCACCGACATGCTGGACCCCCAGACCTGTCATGCGATACCCGTGCCCATCATCCGGAGATAGGAACCACCGCATCCAGAAACGCACAGTCAGAACAGCGTCTTGAAAAAGACGTGTTGATTGACTGTGTTGCTCTCTTAGGAAAATCTCTTTTAGATCACCAGCGAAACGCCCGGAGGACGGGAAACCCAGCCCGCCACTCGCACGTCTTGCTTCCGCACTGGTGAAGGTAAGGCTTTCTTCTCTGGAAGTCAGCTCAGCAGAAGTTGTTCAGCTCACGATCGGCTCTGAAGCAACAATTCTGAGGATCTGACTCCAGCAGCTGGCTTATATAGCCCTGATGAGCTCATCAGCCACAGCTGTGGAGCTCAGCTCCGCCAATTCAATTGGCATTTCATTGGCCCGTTTTCTTATCATCAGAAGCGATTGGTCGTCTGAAGTACGTCCAAAGTCTGTTTACAGACACACGTTGGAGTTCCCTATGAAGGGGAATGAAAATTACCCCATAATTTACTCACCCTCAAGCTATCTTCAGTGTAAATGGCTTTATCATTCAGATGAGGACAGTCAGAGTAATTTTACATTTTATCTTAGCTCTTAAAAATATATTTATGAAATATAATTGTAATGTTCTAAAGATTCTTGACATAAAAGAAAAAAAAAACTATAATTTTAACCCATACAATGTATTTTTGGCTATTGGCAGAATATATATGTGAGGAACATAAAACATAGGGCCCTATCATACACTTGGTACAATAAGGTGCAAGATGTGTTTAGTGTGATTTGTTGCTATTTTCAGACCAGTGCAACCCTGATTTTCACATTTTGTGTCACGTTGTTTAATAGCAAATCCATTTGCTCCACTTTGTGGACTCATGTGTGTGCCAGTCTAAAAAAAAAGAGGTGTGTTAGGTGCTATTCTTCTGTCCTTAAAATAGCAAGATATTGCCTAGATCATTAAATAAAGCCCATAATGTTTGTGGTCCTGAGTCACAAAAGTTGTTATTTTTTTGGCTTCTGTTTTTTTTGAGTTCTCAATAGTTAGCTATTGAGTTATACTTTAAAAAGTCTTAGAAAATAAATATAATAATATTAAATATTAATAAATATTATACATAATTATTTATAAAAAATTGTGCATCCCTCTTTACAATTCTGCGAAGATGTCTACCCATCTTATGTCATATGTCGTATATGTCAGTCATGTTTAAAATGTAAAAACATAGAAATATTTCTGTTATAAAAACACATGAATTCACTTCATAAGACATGTGTCAATACCCTGACAGCGTATGGGCTTGTTAGACGATAGATTTCTGCTTTTTTGAAAAAAATTAAAAGCCACTATCCAACACCATTACACAGCATGGAAGAGCCAGGTAAAAATTGATTACTTCTCCAACTGTGTTTGTCTGACAGAAAAGGTACAGAGGTCATGGCTGAATAAATTATGGAGTACTTTTCATTTTTGTGTAGATTATTGTTTTACAATGTCAATAAACTCATTAATTTTCCTTCAGCTTAATTCCTTTATTCATCAGGGGTCAACACAGCGCAATGAACCGTCAACTTATCCAGCATAAGTTTTACGCAGCGGATGCCCTTCCAGCTGCAACCCAGTACTGGGAAACACTCATACACTCTCACATGCACACTCATACACTACGGCCAATTTAGTTTAGTCAATTCACCTATAGTGCATGTCTTTGGACTGTGGGGGAAACCAGATCACCAGGAGGAAACCCACACCAACACCAGCGACCTTCTTGCTGTGAAGCGACAGTGCTAAACACTGAGCCACCGTTATTTGATATGAAGAACTATAAATGATTGATTATTTGATCCATTTGATTTAATGCCATCATGTGCAGTATTTATTTCTTAAAACCTGACCCTCAAACATCTACATGGTAGCGTTATGCATGTATAAATAATACTCAATGCCTGGTTTTGCTGACAGTGTGGTAAGCATAATATTACAGAAATGTCAGCCATCTTAAACAGCCTGTGGTGCCTGGGCCAGATCAAAGGTCAAGCACAATAAACAAAGCACTATTCGGGGTCAATATTGGCGTTGGCCAGAGGGAGGTTTGCTCCATTGTCTCTTCATGTGCTCATAATAAAAGAGGATAGATGGAACACAAGAAAGCTTAAAGAAAAGAAAAGAAAAAAATAAGAGGTTTCTCTGTCTAGGGGAAAGACAAACACGGCCCTGGTTTTGAAGGATGTCAGAGCTGGGGGAATAAACACTTTTCCAAATCCAGCTGAGCAAACTTGGGCTGAAGAAAATGGAAAAAAAAGTTGCCATCTTGTCAAACATGAGTTAGAATTGCAAGCAGCTCTCTGCAGAGAAGAGAAGGAAGGAGAGGGAAAAGAATGCTTGGAACACAACATACTGTTACTGTAGCTCTGTATCAGTACTAATGTTCTTACTAGTTAGACTTAACGCTCCTGAGAGATTTATTCTGGACGTGGAGGGATGGTCCGTGTCAGGAAATGCATATTTTAGCATGGTTTTTAGCATGGTTTTTAGCATCTTAGTCCAGGGATATTTTGGAACTAAAAAACTATTAAAAGCAACAGAAATATATGCAAGAATATACAATAAGTTGTAAAGGTAAGCTATGCAATTACAAAAAATGTAATTCTGATATAACTGAAAAAAAAACTAATTAGACAATTATATGATAGCATCTGATCAATATCAGCACGTACTACACTGTAGTATATTAACCAATGCTTTGGGTAATCTGAAGCACTAAAGCCAAGGTCTGCCTTCAAAATGATTGACTATCATTGTTATTGCCTCCTACCTCCCAGTCTGGCTCAAATTCTGTTTCAATAGATCTCATAGATACAGAGCTGTTGAGTCTGGGATTGTGCTGTATGCTCATGCCAAACCAGATTTTGCGCAAGTAGAGGACCAGCACTGTAAACATTGCAACAACATGCTGTGGACTACAAACCTACAGCAGTTGCCGAGATTTCAAAGTGCAGATATAGTGTAAACATCGCTTTAATATCATTCAGTTGTTTAATTTAATCAATTAATAGTATATTAGGCATCAAACAACATCATAAATAAAGCTTAAGTGTCCTCCTAGGCTTCAGTTCATGGCACCAGGTAAACACGGTGGGGGCTTTCCTGCTTCAACAATGCAGTCCAGTGTAAAATGTTTGAAGCGCACCCTTGTGTTGACTTTAATAGTGTTGTCACGATGCTAAAATTTTAGAAAACGTCCATTCCCTGCTAACATTTTCAAGAGTTCACACTTAGCTGATGATTGATAATAAAAGCTTGTTTGGCATGCTGTCCCGGGAGAGAGCCCAGAGCTTATGAGATCCTCGAGCCCTGGGCTCCCTCCTGTTTGCAGGGCGAGAGGGGAGTTTGAGCTCAGGTAAATCTTGATAAACTGCCCCGGCTTATTCTAGCTCAATTATGGATATAGATGATTGAGGAGAGGTGTACTTGCTTAGAGCTTGACTATGGTATGAATTTTGTGTGTTCAATTTACTTAGGATGCGAGTTATTTGGACTATGGGAGGAAACCGGGGAACCCGGGGAAAACCCACGCGATCACGGGGAGAGCAAGCAAAACTCCACACAGAAATGTCGTCTGGTTTAGTAGGGACTTAAACCAGTGGCATTCTTGCTGTAAGGCAACATTGCTAATCACTGGGCCACTGTGTCGCCCATCTGAAAAGGAGGGAAAGTAGAGGTGGGTGGGTTCTTCAAAACGAAGATATTGAGATAAGAAAACTCTGGTTATTTATAGTGAGTTAGGAGTCATATGATTGGATAATTGATCATGAGCTGATGCTTGAACAGTTGAGAACAATCATAAGCATGTGATCCTCTTGAAATTTGTTTATACATAAACTAAATAAAATGTTAGTAAGAAACGAACGTTTTTTTGTTTTGTTTTTTCAGTACGGAAATTCAGTATCGTGACAAGTGTAGTCTAGTGAAAGAATCAGTTCATTAACTTGAGTTTGACAGATGCCATCTAAAACGTTAGCTAACTAGTACCATTTCCCTTAACTTGGCTGAAAATGAGGTCCGATATCCTTTATTATTTTCACTATCCATTCAGAATGGATCTTCGGGTCACTCGGAAAGCAGTGAAATGATAAATTTGTGTCACTTTCTTTTTACTGAGAAGATATACAGCCTGGAACTCAATGTTCGTGTGTGACTCCAGGCGAAACTTCCGGGTTTCTTTCCACCACAGCCTCGCTGTCGCTTTTAAAATGGCGGCCACTTGAAATCATTATATTGGAGGGGCCTTTTACTTTTTCATATTTGTGTAGAGGTAATCTGAAAAAAATACATAAATAACCTAGGACTTGGACCTTAAAGTGACTTTAGAAAGATATAAGAATTGCTATTTTTAAATTTACACAGATTGTGCAAGCTGCACATTAATCACATGGCGGAGATTGGTTGCGGTCACCACAGCAGCCAATGAGCTTGCTCCTCAACATTTTAAATGCTCATTGTTTTACACTGTAAAGCCTCCTTTCCACTGCTCACATCAAATGACAAGCCACAGACCGAAAGTCATTCATTTCCAATGGAGAGTAGTCCGGGAGCTGCGTGGAGTTCCGATTATCTCCGTATGTGGAATATTCAGATCAGATTTAAGCTTCGGATCTGTTAAAGTATTATAGAACTCCTGTGACTAGTGGTAGGCTCAGAACACATCGTTCCATGTGGTTAATCAGCAATAGATGACATACAGCTGTGGCCGGAAGTTAACATGAATTATTTATATTATTTATTAAATTTTCCATTAATTGTATTATATTAATGTCTACCCCAACCCTAAACCTTTCACAGTAATGTAAAAACAGATCTGGATCTGGAGTCTTCTCTATTAGTATAGCTGATTAACCATGTGGATGGATGATAACAGGCTGATGAGCCTAACAGTAGGCACAGAAGGCCCCTACTGGCGCATATCTATCAGCTGATAACGCCCATTCAATCGAGTGGGTGCATCATGGAAGCGGGTGCATCATGGCATAGACAACATAATTAATAACAAAGAAATGAGTTATTAAAATGATTAAAAACTTGTTGATGGAAAAAAAACTCTGTTAAAGAGAACTATCACAAAATTTCACAGAACGGCTAATGATTTTGTCTTCAACTCTATTTGCAACCATTTAAACTGAGAGTGCAGTTTTCATTTGCTTCTCTTTTGATTCCCTAAAAGATCCTAATTCCCACACTGTACAACACTATGCGTTATCAGTGCTTTGCAGAGTTTCTGATCTTAGCTTGGACTACATGGAGTTTAGCTTTCTGTCTGAAATATTCCCCCTAGTGCTGCTGTGCCCCCACCATCCACTAAAAGTCAACTCAAACAAACTTCAGCGGCCATCATTCCTCCTCAGCAGCACTTTTTATTGAGTCGTCACTGTCCTTGCCAGTTTACTCAAGCTATTAATTCATTTTAACTCTCCTCGTGTCGCCTCTCCACTCCTCTGACTGTGTTCTTCTCCATTCTATTACTGTAGGTGTTATAAGCGTGACGAATGAACACCCATCGTGTCATACATCAAAAGGTGAAATGTAAGGGGACAGCAAGGCTGATACGATATACTAGATCGATTGTAGGTGAATTGTCTCACTTCAGTGACCAAGGCCCACACATACATGTGTTTTGGTGACTTAAGATTACAGTTTTCAAGGCAGGTTCCCCACAGGCCACAGAAATAAAGCTCACTTCATTTATCTTCAACTGAGAAAGCTCTAAATAGTACTGTACACAGTGCTGAACATTTGTCTTAGGCTGTTAGTGGCTTATTTTTATGGGGTTTACGGTGTTAAAATAAATGCTCTGAAAGGGCAGCCTGATAAAATAAGAGAACAATTTAAGGGTTTTATTATATATTGCAGCATATTATAGTCTAGTTCAACTTGTTCTTTAGTAAACCATATTTCAAAGGTAGAAGAAGTGCTTTGGAGTCCTTGAACCAAGTAAGATGTGAGGAGTTCATTTGTCAACATTAGTTAACGCATCCATTTTTTCATTAACAGTGATCAATTATGATTACGGCAAAAAAGGCCTTCTCTAAAGTTTTAAGTCAATAAGACGAGATTTTCTAAAGAAGTTAACATTTATTCAGCAAGGACACATTGAATTAATCAAAAAGACATTTATTTTACAAAACATTTCTCTTTCAAATAAATGCTAACTCTTTGAACTTTCTATTCACCATAGAATATTAAAAAGAAATGTATCAAGGTTACCACAAAAATTGTTTCTTAAAGTGATAGATGACTCCAAAATTGTAATTTTCTCATCATAAGCTCACTCTCACATTCAATTAAATTCATGTTTATTTAGCAGCTTAACATAGAAGTTCTAGTAAAATAAAACTGTGTCAGTTCAGTTTTCAGAGTTGAAGTTCAGTTTCATTCAGTTCAGTGTGGTTTAAATTTCACTGCTGAAAGTTCAAACACTGAAGAGCAAATCCATCGACACGCAGCTCCACAAGTCCCAAGCCAAGCAAGCCAGTGGTGACAGTGGCGAGGAACAAAACTTCACCAATTGACGAAAGTGAAAATCAAAAATTAAAAAACTTGAGAGAAACAAGGCTCTGTTGGGCCATGTAACCATTGAAATCTATAGTAGGAAAAGCAAATACTAAGTCAATGTTAACAGATTTTCAATATTTCTGTAGATCTTTTATTATTATTATAATTATTATTATCATTATTATCATTATTATTATTATTTTTATTATTATTATTATTATTATTATTATTATTATGTATTGTATTCAACATGGAAAAATAAAATAAAAACTCAAATGATTTGAGTGAGTAAATGTTGGAAAAAAAAAGATTTAGTTTAAATAGTTTTGGTGAACTATCAATGTAAGCACCAAATCAGCACATTGGATCAATTTATGAAGACTATTGTCAATAGGGTATATGCAGAAGGACTTTTATTTTGTCAGTAATCTGGGTCAAGCGCTTCCGGTGAACTGTGTGCCGTTACAAAACCGGCGCGTTTAAGGTCTGTTTTCTTTAAAAATCAGCAATCTCCACTGTCTGATAGATATCTGATATACAGTGGGTCTGAGAATGTACAAGAAGCACATCATTAAATTCCATTTTTCCCTGCCATGTCTTTTAAAAAATTTACATTTATTTTACCCCAGTATATTTAATGGAGCTTCTGCGCTAGCCTGCTAATCCTGACGGGCGCGTGCGTGTAAATAGCTTTTCATCTCGTTTTACACTTGAGCAACTAAATGAATGCCAAAGTCTATTTAACTGATTATATTTTAATTACATTACAACATCGATGCTGTTAAAGGAACCGTATACAATGTAAAAAAGTACATTAACCAGAAGTTTAACAGTATAGGAAGAAACACTAGCTCTGCATATACCCTATGAAACTAAAGACTGACATAACTGCAGCTAAAAATTAAGCTTTGTCTTAGAGGAATAAAACATTTATTTTACAGTGTATTAAAATTGAAAGTTATATTGAATAGTAATAATATTTCTGAATTATTTATATTGCGACATATTATTGATACATGAGCAAGTATCTTTTAAACACAAAAGTGGTTAAAAGTCACTTTGATCTAGAAGCATTTGTGTTGACATAGCAAGGCCAGTAAGGGGAGCTCCAATAAAGAGCAAAGTTCTTTATTGGTAAATGGGGATTATTATTTTTTGAGATGGGAATCTCCATTGTGTTCCATAAATCAGGTTTCCTCATTATAAAGTAGCTACATGTAAATTAAGGTTCATTTTTACTGGGGATGTCCAGATCCGATAACATAATTGAAAAATCTGACGTTACCTCTCAATCAGGATTCGAATGTATACAGTATGTATCATAGTTATGCGGTGGCACATAGTAAGACCTCTTTCTTTACCTCACACAGAAACAGCAATGTGTGCGGCATGACATCACTTTGTTGCAGAGATGCTATTGGTTAAAAAGTAGAAGCTTGAAGCGGAAAGCACGAGTATGGCTGCAGTCTGGAGGTATTATAAAGTTGATGAACATAACATTGCCCTAGTAAACTGTGAGGTATGTATACTTGGGATTGCCTGCTGGGTATTTTAAGTTTAAGTGCTACTTGTTTTTATATTAGATTTTCTTTTATTTTTACTGTTGCATTAAAGTTGAAAATGGAGCATTGATGTTATTTATTACTCGATTGTTCAAGCTACCTTGCAGAAGTGTTCTGTTTGTTTACAGGGTTGTTGAATGTTAAAATAATGTAAATTAAATAAAAAATAAAGATAATAACATAATCCTGGATCTGTTTCTTCACTCTTTTTTAATATTTTTTTAATGTATTATTGATGTATCGGATCGGGTTTCAGCAGATACTCAAAATCAAATGACTCGGACTGGAGGGCAAAAAAACTACAGCTTAAAATATTAAAATGTCCTAAAAATATTAGAATCTAATTAGTTACATATAGTATGTTGTAGCTACACATGTTTTAATTCCCTTCATTTAATGAGATGCATCTAAACTATAAGAAGAGAGCTTCTTTGTAGAACGAAAACACACGTTTTCTGAACGTGTTTGAGAAAATGGGACACGCTGTACAGCATCGTCCCCTGTGGGGAGAGAGAAGACTCAACCCAGCTAGCTTCTCTGCCTATGGGAGCCATTTTTCTGCTGCCTCACATTTCCACTGACAAAGTGACTCTACAGGCAACAGATTCTTCCCGTAATGATGTTACCATATGCTGATCCTCCCTTTACTTTAACCCTCTAGGTGAAGTCCATTTGGGTGCACATGCCTTTTATAATGAATTATTCCATTTCCATCATCCATAAATCTCAGCTCTCCACCTCCAAGCATTTAACCTTGTCTTCAGGGATTTAGGGTTTACACATTGTTCTAATTCTTTCACTTATCTGACACCCAAAAACACAAAAGTGGTTAAAAGTCGCTTTGATCTAAAAGCATTTGTGTTGACACGGCAAGGCCAGTAAGGGGAGCTCCATTCACACAACTCAGAGCACAACGCTATCTGGATATCAGCTCCAAATAATGAGGCAACATTTGTCATTTGTTAAGGGCAGATAGCTTGCAATGTTCCATATCCCCGGAGTTATCTTTTCACCTTAATCCTCTCCTAATCTAACACAGAGTCTCAAAACAATTTGTCTCTGTTTCCTTGTGTCAGTAGAGAAGTGATGTTGAAGAATTTTAAAGGTGAATTTGCATTTGTGGGCATTTCTTGGCATATCTGAAAGAGATGCAAGTGAAATTAATTAATTACTGCAGCATATTTCAAACGAGAAGGTTGAATTATTTTCATTTGAACACTGCTTATCTGTACCCTTTATACCACATTAAAACCGCTTCTTATTTGCTGTCAATTAAAATGCGCTGGGGAAAAAAAAGAGAATGTGGCTCTTTGTTAGAGCAAGGTATTTTAAGGTCACACCGGTCTGCTTTTAGTGAGCTGTAATCTCTCTGCTGGATAGCCTTGCTCTCTTGAACCAAAAGAGGGCACTATGCACATTTCGTTTAGTGCATTAGATCTGTTGAGAGGCAAGTGTCGCTCTTTTTGATCAGATGTGTCTTCATCAGCACTTTGAGCTGATGTTTCAAGGGCTTCTCAAGCTCAGTCGAGCAGTTCATCAACTGTGTGCTGAGTTTTCTCTCCCAGTATGTCTGTGATTCCCTTTAAACCAGGAAACAAAAACAAACAGCAGATAAAACCGTCTAGGTTTTTTCATCTGGGTTTGAGGGTTTTGCAAAAAGGGATCTTTTGAGATAAAAACAGTAATATATGAAGTATTAAATAGTTTTATACACAGAGTTTTTGAACAATTAAGATTTTAAGATTTACTAATTCATTTGTAAATGTAAGTCTTTTATCTGATCAAAAATGGAAATAAAAACAACCATATAGCCCTATAATAACAGTTTTTTATTTGAACATGATAGAAAAGAGAATTTTTTAGCAGTCATTACTTTAGCCTTCAGTATTACATGATCCTTCACAAATGGTTTAAACATCAGTACTTTTGGTGCTTAATAAATCAATTAGTTTTCATATATTATTAGCATATTATTATTATTATTATATTATTGCCCATTGACATTTTTGTGAAAATTGCAATAGATTTTTTTCAGGTGAATAGCAACTTCAAAAAAATCAACATTTAATTAGACTTTTATTTATTGATTCTGTGTGTCACTTTTGATCAATTCGGGGTTCCTACGCTGAAGCCAAATATCAATTTGACTGCCCTTTCCCTGAATTTTAGACTAAAAAGCTGAATTTCCATGACCTGTATAATGAATGAAAAAAAAAACAGGTCCTTATTATTGTGCTTTGCATATTACTAAAATGATTTTAGCTTGAATATCATTTTGCATGATTTGAATAGCCACTATGAGAAAAATAATTGATCCTTTACATAATAAGAATTGTACTTGTTTGCATGACTGCGAAGTGCTCTCTCTCCCATACTTGACAGCTCGATAGCAGTTTTAAACTTTACATTTAGCTTTCTGACACCTACCTTTTAACACTTAGTCTTTGAAGTGATCATTTTGAAGCCAAAGCTTCATAAACATATTATCTTGAATGTTTGGCTTAGTTATTAGGTAAATTTGACTTAAGTGACTGACAGTTGATGTGTGGAAAAGGAATAAAATGGTACAAAAAATTGCAATGTTGGTGCCAGAGGTCAGAGGAGAAGGCCAGACTGGTTCATGCTGATAGAAAGGCAACAGTAACTCAAATAACCACTTGTTACAACTAAGGTCTGATTGCACAACACATCCAACTTTGAGGAGGATAGGCTACAGAAGCAGTAGACCACACTGGATGCCACTCCTGTCAGCTAAGAACAGGAAACTGAGGGTACAATTTGCACAGGTTCACCACAATTGGACAATAGAAGATTGGAAAAGCGTTGCCTGATGAGTCTCAATGAGCTTGTCTGATGAATCTCGATTTCTGCTGCGACATTTGGATGGTAGGGTCAGCATGAAAACAACATGAAAGCATGGATCCATCCTACCTTGTATCAATGGTTCAGGCTGTTGGTGGTGGTGTAATGGTGTGGGGGATATTTACTTGCCACACTTTAGGCCCATTAGTAACAATTGAGCATTGTCAACGCCACAACCTACCTGAGTATTGTTGCTGAACATGTCCATGACCACAGTGTACCCATCTTCTGATGGCTATTTCCAGCAGAATAACATGCCATGTCATAAAGCGTGAATTATCTCAGACTAGTTTCTTGAACATGACAATAAGTACACTGTACTCAAATGGCCTCCACAGTCACCAGATCTCAATACAATAGAGCACCTTTGGGATGTGGTGGAATGAGAGACTTGCATCGGATGTGCAGCCGACAAATCGGCAGCAACTGCATGATGCTAATCATGTCAATATGGACCAACATCTCAGAGGAATATTTTTAGTACCTTGTTGAATCTATGCCACGAAGGATTAATGCAGTTCTAAAGGCAAAAGTGGGACCAACCCGGTATGGAGTGGATGATCCCTTTAAGGTTGAGCTACAGTATAAAATGTGTGCATTCATAAAAGTAATTCTACAATTTTATCTTTAAATCATTTCTTTGATTTTACATTACAAAATATTGTTTTTTGTAGGGACTTCATGTACAGTATGGTAAAGTAACCACCGCTCACCTCTCTTCAGTATCAAAGTCTTGTTCATCACCTCTCATAGGAGTAGGAAGAGGAGCAATCAAGGAGGTCATCTAAAGTATGTGCTCACTGCAGCTCTCTGGCCTTAAATTATTGAGAGTGAAAGAGAGAGAACAGAGAGAAGTATTAAGAAAAAAAAAGTGTCAGTCTCGGACGGCACACACACTTTTCTGAAATAAAGACTGTTAGCGCTGACCTCTTTTTGCCCGTTTTAGTCAGAAGGCTATTTCAGTTACAGCTTACAGAAGTCATAGGGTTTTCATGGCACTGCCCTGATATCGGTTTTACCTTTATCTTCTTATAATTTTGAAAAGTCAAAGTATGGACAATACTAAAGTTAGATTATTTTTCACAGTTAAAAAACAAAACAAAAAACAAACTAACTATAGATTATGGGAGAAAACATGTGTGGTACTTACTTTTGTTTGCTTTTTTCTTTATTTCTCTCAGATTCTAAGAGCTAATTTTTTATATACAAAAATGATACAGAGCTTTACCATTCAGGCTGAGCCGGCAGGATTAACTGAGTTGAGTTTAGCTGGCAATTTTGACACAGAATATCTTGGAAGTGTGACACTCAGTAAATTCTTCAGTGGTTCTCAGTCTTTTTGACTGAGAGAGCTTTAAGTTTAATTTTTGTAGTGATGGCAAACATTTTTGGTTTTCCAATGAACTATAGTAAATAGTTTTTAAAATATTGATTATTGGTCAGAATAACAATTATTCATTACTTTAAAAATAGTCAGGGTTATTCCACTAAGTGTGGTTTATTTATAAACTAATTTCGAGAGGATCACGTGCTTATGATTAAACACAGCTGGAACAGCATTAACTCTGCATATTGCGCCAATCAGATGAACACTGACACACTATAAATTACCAGATCTTTTTGCTCAAGTCATCTTTGTTTGAAGAATCCCCCCTTCCACCCCTACTCCTCCCCTTCTCCGATAGGGCGGCACGGCGGCCAGTGGGTAGCACTGTTGCCTTACAGCAAAAACACCGCTGGTCTGTTCCTCTCAGGGCCAGTTGACGTTTCTGTGCAGAGTTTGCATGTCCTCCTCATGTTCGTGTGGGTTTTCCCTGGGTTCTCCAGTTTCCTCCCATTATTCAAAGACAGGCACCATAGGTAAATTGACTAATCAAAATAGCATTCTAAGGCAACTCTTAGTCAGATATATCCCAGCAGTTCACAGTAGGGGAGTTCTCGAGACCCACCTGAGCTCAAACTCTCCTCTCACCCTCCAAACGGGAGGGAGCCCCGGGCTCAAGGATATTCTGAGCTCAGGGCTCTCTCCCGGGACAGCATGCCAAACATGCTTTATTACCAATCATCAGCTTAGTGTGAACTCTTGAAATACTGATTTCTTAACTTATCTGAAGATAAAAAAAAGTTTTGCTTAAAATGAATAGAAATGTGTATAAACAACACACATTATTCCTGTTATAATTAGTTTACAGATTAAAACTATAATTATGCGGGCAGCACAGTGGCGCAGTGGGTAGCACAATCCTCACAGCAAGAAGGTCGCTTTTTCGAGCACTGGTTGGGTCAGTTGGCATTTCTGTGTGGAGTTTGCATGTTCTCCCTGTGTTCACGTGGCTTTCCTCCGGGTGCTTTGGTTACCCCCACAGTCCAAAAACATGTGGTAAAGGTAAATTGGGTAAGCTAAATTGTCCGTAGTGTATGTGTGTGAATGAGTGTGTATGGATGTTTCCCAGTGATGGGTTGCAGCTGGAAGGGCATTTGCTGTGCAAAACATATGCTGGATAAGTTGGTGGTTCATTTCACTCTGGCGACCCCAGATTAATAAAGGGACTAAGCCGAAAAGAAAATGATCAAGTTAATGTTTTTTGAAAAGATTATGTTTTATGCACGCACATAAAACCTCATTCACACACGAGCGACTCATAGCGGCAAAGCTACAAGTGATCATTCATTTCAATGGAGTGAGCGATATCCGATGACCTCCGTCTACATGAGCAACAGTGACCGTTGGCGACCAGGTGGCCGTGTTGAGCGACGCAACAAAGTTAAAAAACCTTCAACTTTATGCAAATGATGAGCGACTTTCTTGAGTGACAGCCAATAGGAGCACCAGTAGAGCTCACATAATCCTCTCTCAGCTCACACAGAGGACGGTTGTATTCTCTTTGCTGTAGACCTACACAGACCTGCGTTTGCAACAGTTCACCAAACAGGGCCACTCACTATCCTTCGGCTTAGTCCCTGATTTATCATGGGTCGCCACAGCGGAATGAACTGCCATTTAATCTACTACTTGTACAAGTTCTACTTTTTGTACTTTTACTGTAGAATAAATCAGAAATTCAGAAAAATTGAGAATTGTCAAGTGGTGTATTCTTTTCTCAGTGCTGTACTTATTTATATACATATTATTTTCATTAAAAAGAAAGCTACATGAAAAATACGAACTAAGCCCATGCAATACAAGACCTGAAATAACTTTAGTAAATTTGCCTTTAGTTCTTGTAGGCTGACTATACTACACAAATCCTACATTATATTTAAACAAACTTTCACAATTCATCTCTTTAACCCAGAGTCCACCAAGCCCAAGCAATCCATTTCAGACAGAATCCCATTCCCCCTGACAGCCAGTAAATCTACACGCAATGACTCTGCAAGGTCATATAATCAAACCTCAAAAAATAAATGCATTTAAAAATTCAAGACAAAGCAGAAAGGGAGAAACTGGCACACTGGCCTGAATTCGGGAATCAGGGATAGGAGGTCACAGGCATCCGCAGCTCTGCACTGTGACATTAATTACAAGATGATGTTGTAAACACACACGCTGCATCAAAAAAGAATCACATGCTCCAAAACAGCATGGAGGCCTGCTGGCTCCTGTAAAATCTAAATATACTGTTATCCAATTACAGCAAAGAAATTGAGGGAGACAGGTCGGGTGAGAGAACGGAAACGCATGCATTGCGTTTGTGCCAGTGTGTGCTCACGTTAGATCATGCAGCACTTTGGGTAATGTTGCCAGAGTGCCTTATCGTTCCTCGGAAAGTAAACAACAGCAGGGCAGAGACTCCTCTCACTGCGGCAGGTGGGATGAGATATGCACAGACATTAGGCAATCACACAACTTTGCCAACTTCTGTGTTTGTCTTTCCATTTATCTATCTGTGACTATGGCTGTCGACATTAGCATGCTTTTACTCAAGCAATTACCACAAGCAGTCATGCGATCAGCCTACGACTTTAATAAAACTCATCTTTATGCCTCACCCTTGATGACTGGAGAAAACTACACCAAATGGATGTATTTGATCAACTGTTATAGTAGAAAAGGTTTTATTGTAACTAAGAGATTCAGAGTTACAATCCCAACATTGCTATGTCCTGGTGAAATATTGCTGACTTTTGATTTATTTTTTTTCTAATAATATTTAATCAGTTTTCTATAAGCTGTTTAAAATCAAAGCATGCTGATCACCAGATTCATCTAGGAATCACTCATTTCATCTATGCAAATGAGTTTGCAAAAGTCAAAATTGTTTGCAATTCAGTTTGATTCTTTAACATAAACATTTCTAACCAGACTCATTGGAAATACCTGCATCAGCCTACATTTTATCTAAATGTAAAAAACACTCAACAAAAATAAAAAACGCAACACTTTTGTTTTTGCTTCCATTTTTTTTTTTTTTTGGAACTGAATTCAAAGATATAGAACTTTTTCTATGCAAATGGCCTATTTCTCAAATATTGTTCACACATTTTACACCTGGTCACTTCATGCATTTTGATTGGACAGCTATCTGATTTGTGAAAATAGTTTTATTTACACTTGACCACATAATAAATCTCCGCTAAACTGATTTTCAAATCCTGTGCTATATGCAAATGTAATTAGATTACCTCATCTAAAGCATTGGATACAATGTGCTTTATTTTAATAAAATACATTTTTACATAAACGTAAATATCTTATTCAGCATACAAAGGATTTTATATGTAGGATACAGGAGGCTTTGTACTTTACTCGTGTTCCAAACATCAACACAAGGCAGTGTTTGCTAAAAAAAATTTTTTTTCCTCATACACATGCAATTGCTTTGAGTGTTAAATTGGCAATGTTATATTCAACTTATAGCCCATAACACACTCTCACAAGTTACATTTTAGAAGGAGTAAAATTTACATGTGTGGTTTAAAAAAAATGCATTAAACTGTCCAGTTTCATCTGGAATGCATCCTAGACCACCTGAAGTGGTTTCAGCAATCAAATGTATCAGTCTCAAAAAAAAAAAAATCGAGTATCTGTCCTTTTCACTATCCGATCAGAAAAAAACATAAAGTGACCAAGTGTAAAAAGCCCATAAATCAATGTTAGTGATCACTTTTACTTTGCCAAGATATCAGAATATACAGCATGATTATTGCAAAGGTATGTCTTTGGCTGGCCACAATTAAAGGCCATGCTAAAATGTACAGTTTTACCACACAGCACAATGCCATGGATTTGGATCCTCATTCATTCATTTTCTTTTTCGGCTTAGTCCCTTTATTAATCTGGGGTCGCCACAGCGGAATGAACCGCCAACTTATCCACCTTTTGTTTTACGCAGCGGATGCCCTTCCAGCCACAACCTATCTCTGGGAAACATCCATGCACACTCATTCACACACATACACTACAGACAATTTAGCCTACCCAATTCACCTGTATTGCATGTCTTTGCTGTGGGGGAAACCGGAGCACCCGGAGGAAACCCATGCAAACGCATGGAGAACATGCAAACTCCACAGAGAAATGCCAACTGACTCAGCCGAGGCTCGCTGTGAGGCAACAGCACTACCTACTACGCCACTGCGTCGCCGATTTGGATCCTCCACTCACAAAAAATTAACAAATATAAATAAGCCTAAAAAAGCATACAAAACAATAATGCAAGTATTTGGAATCTCCAAAAAGTAAACCCAACAGTTAGCCAAGTTATTTTATATATGTAACTGAATGTTCATATCTCTACCATAAGCCTTCTCTAAAAAGAGTTTCCAGCCCTTCACAACCAGCATCTTCATCTCCAAGATTGTCTGAGACCAGCCACTGTGACAGCTGCTGCAACAATCGGTTTGCAGAAGCAAAGAATTTCTGCACAAACTGTCAAAAACTGTCATCGGGGTCCCGCCCTGACTGCAGTTTGTTGTTGTAACTGACTGGAGTGGGCAAATGCTTTCGTTTGATGACGTCTTTATCTATGAACTACCTCATGTTGCAGCATAATAATGTATGATCCCATGTTGCAAGGATATGTACACAATTCCTGGAAGCTAAAAATATCCCAGTTCTTGCACTAGCAGCAAACTCTCCGGACATGTCACCCATTGAGCATGTTTTAGGATGCTCTACACTGGCGTATACGACAGCATGTTCCAGCATGCTCCTCCCGACATCCAGCACTTTGCAGAGCCATAGAAAAGGAGTGGACTGAATTTCCACATGCCACAATCAACAATTGGACTCAACTATGTGAAGGAGATGTGTTGCACTGTGTGAGGCAAATGATGAAAACACACAGACTAGTTTTATGTTTCTCGGGGCAGATGCCTGTACTTATGCAGGAAGTTTTGAAATCCCATGTACTTATACGGTATTCTGCAATGGAGCGGCATGGTGGCTCAGTAGTTAGCACTGTCACCTTATAGCAAGCAGGTCACTGGTTCGACACTAGGAGGCATTTCTGTGTAGAGTTTGCATGTTCTCGCAGTGTTCACGTGCGTGCGTGAATGTGTGTGTGAGAATGCGGGAGTACAGGGTGTTTCTAGTACTGGGTTGCGTAAAGCATATGCCGGAATAGTTGGTAGTTCATTCCACTGTGGCGACTACTGATAAACAAAGCAATAAGCTGAAGAAAAATGAATGAATAAATGAATGACTCTTCAACATGATTTTAGGTGATACTACAGTTTCTATAGCCATACAGAATTGCCAACTTCTGTACTCAGTTGCATCTACTCACTTTTTCTTTAGCATATGGTGTTTGATTATATGTCATAAATAGATATGCTAGTCAATATTTATAGATTCATGTTATCTGACAGTCATTTTCTGTATGAACGATATTACCCAGAAAACTAGTCAACTAGACTAACTGATTAATTGTGGATAAATTGTAAAATGTAAATGCTTTTATTGAATATGTTTTGCAGGTACATAACAGTCTGTCCCCAAGAAAAGCTAAAAATTCATTGTGGAATCCCAACAAGACAATGGATGAGGTGCTTCAGTCTGCTGATAATACTGTGGAAACAGCTTTCACATCATAAATTGACTACCTGGGTGCTAAATCTCAACATGTTTGCAATGCATTTTTAGTGTGGATTTAGCTATATTTAGAGTCTGCTTCAGAGAAACTGCAGTTTGTTTAAGAGAGAAGGAAATCACTGTTTTAAAAGAAAGGTCACAGACAATTTTCATAGGGACTATTCATATATGTCAACCCCTAATTCTAAACAAAACACTAGCAAAGCATCTATATAGCGTCATTCTGCATCTATAGACTGTACATGCACTTATATGCATACTGTAGATACATGCATACTGTACATACATACATACATACATACATACATACATACATGCATGCATGCATACATACATACATACAACAATATACAAAGTAGAATAGACAAGAATTCCATTTAAATTGCTTTTACACTTTATGCACACCCAATAGGGATATTTTCAATACCATAAACAAATTATTTTTCAAAACCACATCTGTTGTTGTTTTTTTCTTACCAATAATGGGCTCAGATACAAATCTCAAGTATTCTATTATTTGCCAAGTCTTAAAAATTGCAAATCTTAACTTGAGTCCAAGCCACAAGTCTACAAAACGGCGGATGTCTCTTTGTGGGAATGTACCCAATTACAGTAGTTTCAGTTATCCGTCCCTGCACAATACATTCCAACATTACACAGACACTAAATATACAGATCATGGACAAAATTGTTGGTACACTTCAATTTTGTTTAGGCCAGTTTCATTAGTTTGCCTTTTTTAATGCTTTGGTTAAACCACAATTCAAAAGAAATATCTGATTTTCACCAAAATACGGAAACCGTTTCTGCTTTTTTTGTGTAAGCAAGTATTTTACAGTACTTTAGAAATACTCAAAAATGTCTCTGTCAATGTTTTCAAACTATTATATTGATTTACCAAAGTCCCACAAATGGAAATTTCACATCAGTCACATCCATAACAGAGAGACGTCACATCCATAACAACACTTTTTCCTCATAAATGCACAAATGTTAAATAAAATAAAATTAATAATTTTTGTTCTTTAGTGAGCCGACTCTTATCCTTGTTATTAACATTATTTCTTTTGGGTTGTGCAGTTTAATTCACAGAATTTCTACAAAGTATGTTTTGTACTGTAAACTAGCAGTCTTTTTTTTCACATCCAAAACTCATGTTTATTTTCCTCATTTAAAGTACAAAACATGTTTACATATTGATATTTTTCTGATCCCATAACTCTGTGGTTAGCTGTTCTGGAAAATATAAACAGATGTTTCAATATAATGTTAATGTATACTTTCTATGTGAATTAATGTCACATCCATAACGCTGGAATTGCTCATATACACATACATACATATATTGCTCATATACACACACATACATACATATACATAAATATACATACATACATACATACATACATACATACATATATATATATATATATATAGACATTGAACATAAAAACACACTGAAAATTCTTAATTAAACCTAACTGCATTTAATTAGGAATCAACATCATAGGTTCCGTTAAATTAGCTAGAAAGCATGCACTGTTTTGCATTGAATAATTATTTATTTCCACCTTGCAGTCTTCAAAACTTGATGACATCTTGGATGTTGTAATGTCCTTATTACTCATTGTCTCTAATCTGAACAGACAGTCTACACAATTTTTTTTTTCTGACATATGGACATAGAACTGAGTCATCCATATGCACCCACTCAACACCCACAAAGTGTGTCTCACCAAAAAATGAACAATGCTTGCTGCTAATGAACTAAACAGTTGGTCATGAATTAATTATGAGATTTAAGTGTGAATCTCACTTCGGTGTTAACAATGAGCGCTGTGAAAATGGTTTTCTTTATTTAAACTGTTATGAGGTGCAGTATGAAATTATAAACGTTTATGATAAAAGGGATAGTAAAAGATAAGTGGGATGCCTAAACACTTTTATGATTTGTGTAATGCTTTTTGATTGCTAAAATGCACGGGTAAGTTAATCTAGTATAAGACAATTTATAATCTCATTTTTAAAAACGGAGAAGCACACTGACAAGGAATTATTGTCAATTCTGATAGTTATAATATAATAATAAATGATTATATAATATAAATGATAATATATACACAACAGTTCTGTCTGGTTCTCGAATCTGATTGAGCCGTGAGATATTAAAGTAACATCAGAACTCATACAGCCTCTGCAGCTTTGTGTATTACTTTGCAGAGGCTTTTTCAGGTGAGAATGTAGTTTTATATATATATATATATATATA
>CAIGQZ010032551.1:2158442-2190798 GCA_903798205.1 Danio tinwini | reverse complement strand
GATACAAAAGAGATAGATAGATACAAAAGAGCACTTGGGCCCAGATTATTACAAAAATTGAGAAAGAAACAGAGAAATGGGGACAAAAAGAGGAAACCGTGAGAACAATGAGGGGAAAAAGAGAACGATAGGCTGCGTAAAAAAAGAATGAACAATAAGGAGACAATAAACTGGACAGGGTTAACAGAACATTCTCTCCGCTTATCAGCACAAGGTTTTATCCCCATTCACTTTTCAATTAAAGATACGGCTGCCACCTCATCTCCCGAGAATGACACTTCAGCCTCGCACGCTGCCATCTGATCGCAATTTCAGTAATGTCATTTTCATGCAAATGGATTTTTTATATCTCCAAATGAAACCTAAGAGGTGCTTAGGCTGTTGTCACATGTCCTGTATCTCCTGCAATGTTGTGGCTGCGTAAGACAGCTAAAAGAGGAAAAGCAAAAGCTGAAGGAATGCATGTTTGCTTATCAACTGTAGAGATGCAACTAAGTAATGTAAAAATTCACTACAAGATCAAGACTTGGATAGGTCCTATCTCTTCCCGTTTTTCTTTTCTATTTGGCACTGGGGTTTTTGGCACTCCAGCCCAATGAGAGTAATTTGTGAATGAATTATAATCCCAGTACGAAGCCAATATATCTTGTTGATGGTTTTATAGTTTGGACGGAACTGCATTCTTATTTAAATATGTTTACTGGCATTGACCATAATTATACAATTTGAATCAATAAAACAGACTAAACTGGCACACAATTCTGCTTACGGTAATTGAATAGATCACAAAAAGTCAGCAAAAGAGGCTAGCTACACGATTTGCCACGCATACTGACAGAGAAAAAGCTTTTTTTTAATTATAAAACAAACCCTATTGCAATCAGACCTTTGCGAGTTTGTTTAATTTTTTTTTCTTTGCCGATGAAATGTAAATGTTTTTTCCTAATTCAGAGTGTTTGTAACCAAGGAGATAGGTGCTATAAATCATGAATTTGCGCTCAGATAAAATGACAGTACGTTTGGTGAAATCTCATATTTCTATGCAAGGCCAGTCGAGCTGTACTTTAATTAAACCATTATTATATACAAAGACGTTATCTAGCCTCCAGCCAGGTGTGAATAAGAAGCTAACAAATAAAGATGAGCTTTTTGTCCTCTCACAGTTCGTAGTAGACTCATCACAGAAATGGGATGTGCTCCATCATTACCATCACCATCATTACATCCTCCTGCCAATTATCCAATTATTAATATTTTTCCCCAAAATGCGTATTGTAAACAAATACACAATTACAGGGTGAAAGTATATTTAAATATTGTAGTCCATTAGGTGAATTGTTTTCCAGCATGTACGTGATTGTGCTGTAAATAGAGTATTTTAATATATACACAACCTGACAAAAGTCTTGTTGTCAATCCCAAAAATTGTCAATATTAACTTGACTTCTAGTTGCTGATTTGGAAAAGTGGCAGAAGGTAGATTTTCTGATGAATCATCTGTTGAACTGCATCCCAATCATCACAAATACTGCAGAAGACCTATTGGAACCCACATGGACTCAAGATTCTCACAGACATCAATCCAGTTTGGTGAAGGAAAAACCATGGTTTGGGGTTACATTCAGTATGGGGGTGTGCGAGAGATCTGCAGAGTAGATTGCAACATCAACAGCCTGAGGTATCAAGACATTTGTGCTGCCCATTATATTACAAACCACAGGAGAGGATAAATTATTCAGCAAAATAGAACTCTTTCAGCCTCCACATTAAAGTTCCTGAAAGCAAAGAAGGTCAATGTCCTCCAGGATTGGCCAGCCCAGTCACCAGACATGAACATTCTTTAGCATGTCTGAGGTAAGATGGAGGAGGAGGCAATGAAGATCAATCCTTGATGAACTCTGGGAGTCCTGCAGGAACACTTTCTTTGCCATTCCAGATGACTTTTTTAATAAGTTATTTGAGTCATTGCAGAGATGTATGGATGCAGTCCTCTAAGCTCTTGGGAGTCATACACAATATTAATTCTTTTTCCACTGCACCATGACTTTATATTCTATACTGGACATTATTTCTGTTAAGTGACAAGACTTTTGTCTAAGCAAAGTCAGACCTTACTGTCCTAATTAAATCATTAAAAATCAAGACATGATCTTATTTTATTTTGGTAAAATAAGTGTAAGCTTGAGGTCTTTGCCTTTCATATAAGACACTTTTGATACCAAATGATCAACTAGAAGTCAAGTTATTATTTGTTGTTCCTAAAACTTGCATAGGCGACAAGACATTTGTCAGGTAGTGTAAATGTTGCCAATTTTTCTTATAATGACAATATCAACAATAAGCCCAATTCCATCACCTAAAAAAATGTATTGGCAATTAATAATTCTAAAATAACTTTCAGAATTATCAAATAAAAAATCATAAATATGGGATGATGATAAGTCATTAACATGACATGAAGCCAAAAAATTACATGATATAAATGTAAATTTTGGTTCCAATATTAAAATATTCTGTGCACTTTTATGGAGTAATATCAGTGAATTCAAAATGTTGTTTTTTCACCATCCATAAACGCTTGTTTTTCAAAAATCTACATGATTGTTGCTAGCGAATTATTGTAGCCCAGTTTGTGCTGTTTACACTGGTTTTAGACTTCTGTTCCTTATAGGTTTATGAGCCTCTGAAAAAAAGCACAGTTGTCAGGGCACATCAGAACTTCTCCAGACCCCAAAAACACCCTCAGACCCCAGACGGTTAAATAATTAGGACCAAAAGATATACAATTCTGAGATAAATATCATCATTATTAGATAAACCATTGACGTTTAGCAAAAAAAAAAAAAGACAGTTTTTTTCATAAATCTGAATTTCTTTTTATGACAATGATTTTGTCATATTCATTACTTTTTATGCCATATTAAAGACTTTATTATATCTCAGTTTTCACCTTATAAAAATGACCTTTTACTTCATAAATTTAGCTGTGATGTTTTTATGATGTAATTTTATCTCTTAAAATTGATTTACCAAAGCTTGACTTAGTATAGGGTGAGAATAGACTATTACACCAGGGAAAATGTGTACTCAATGTAAATACGTAAATGAAACTTCACACTTCATCGATTTATATCATCTTGTTACCTACCAATATACAGTTGCAATCAGAATTATTCAACCCCCTTTGAATTTTTTTTTCTTTTTTAAATATTTCCCAAATGATGTTTAACAGAACAAGGAAATTTTCACAGTATGTCTGATAATATTTTTTTCTTCTGGAGAAAGTCTTATTTGTTTTATTTTGGCTAGAATAAAAGCAGTTTTTAATTTTTAAAACCCATTTTAAGGTCAAAATTATTAGCCCCTTTAAGCTATTTATTTTTTCCATAGTCTACAGAACAAACCACCATTATATAATAACTTGCCTAATTACCCTATCCTGCCTAGTTAACATAATTAACCTAGTTAAGCCTTTAAATGTCACTTTAAGCTGTATAGAAGTGTCTTGAAAAATATCTAGTAAAATATTATTTACTGTCATCATGTCAAAGATAAAATAAATCAGTTATTAGAGATGAGTTATTAAAACTGTTATGTTTAGAAATGTGTTGAAAAAATCTTCTCTCCGTTAAACAGAAACTGTTAAATAACAACATACTTTAGTGTTAATATTATTTTAATATTGCTTTAGTTATAATTGTTACTATAGACAACATTACTTGCACATTGCAATGGTGTTAGGTAGCTGCTGGATATTATTCAGATCAGATCAATTGTTAAGTATATAAAATAAATACAAATTTCTCATCTGTCAACTATTATTCACCTATATAAATAACATGGGGCAACGCGGTGGCACAGTGGGTAGCGATGTTGCCTCACAGCAATAAGGTTGCTGGTTCAAGCCTCAGCTGAGTTGGCATTTCTGTATGTAGTAGTTTGCATGTTCTCCCCGTGTTGGCGTGGGTTTCCTCCAGGTGCTCCGGTTTTCCCCACAAGTCCAAAGACATGAGGTATTGGTGAATTGGGTAAGCTAAATTGTCCGTAGTGTATGTGTGTGAGTGGGAGTGTATAAGTGTTTCCCAGTGATGGGTTGCAGCTGAAGGCATACGCTGCATAAAACATATGCTAGATCTGTTGGCGGTTCATTCTGCAATGGCAACCCCAGATTAATAAAGGGACTAAGCCTAAAAGAAAACAAATGAATGACTGAATAAATATAACACCTGTGTGTGTGTGTGTGTGTGTGTGTGTGTGTGTGTGTGTGTGTGTGTGTGTGTGCTTGAGTATACCCACAGTATATTAAATAATTCCTCACTAATTTATTATCCTGCTGTTTTGTGGATCTTAGAAAGTGACATTGGTAGAACAAACAAGACTGACCGTTTCAAAACATCTCTATTGTATTTATCCCCTTAAGCAAATTACTGAACACAGAAGGGGGTTGTGCAAACATTACTTCAAGACAATATTGGCATCCAATAAAACTCAATAAGCACAGCAGAGAGTACAATTATTAACACAGCAGTAATCCAACATTCAACAGCCTCATTACTGCTATCAACTAGACTCCTGCTATGCATTAATACCAAAACATGTTTCTACCCTCACAACAAACTAGGCTTAAAAAATAAAGTATTGATGCTTTCTATGGACTAACTCATTGGTAGTGGGCAGTATTAGTTTAGTTTAGTATTATGCATTATTTATGTGGGCCTTGAGCAGAGTAAAAACTCTCTCAAAAAGTCTTCATTTGACCTAAAAAATGTGCAATTTAAAACATATTTTAGTGTTATGGCAATTTTAACACATCATATGTCTTTTTTTAATTTATCATGGTTTAAAAAAAGAGGGAAGTAGTAAAAAACAACACTGTTCTCAAAGCAATGTGTTTCAACTATGATCTAATCATTAGGGTCCGCGCACCTACACTCTTAGAAATAAAGGTACGAGATATTTTACTTGAAGGGTCCATATTGGTACCTCAAAAGTATATATTAGTACCTACAAATTTTAAGAGTAACACCTTTGTACCTTTTAGGTACAAATTTGTATCTTCTGAAAAGGTACCACCCCAGTGACAACTTGCGTCCCTTTATTTCTGAGAGTGTACAGTGCGTAGGCCCTATTAGAATTGCTGTTTCTTTTTAATTTTCTTCTTCTTCATCTTCCTCTCTAGAATGAATCACATTTTGAGGGTCTAAACATGCTGGAAAACTCACAAAACTTTACACACACACCAGAAGTGGTGAACATTTATGTTTGATATGGGCTTCAGGAGTGGTGTGGCAAAATGGCTCGACAGCGCCACTTTTAGATTAGATTAGATTAGATTAGATTCAACTTTATTGTCATCACACATGTACAAGTACAAGGAAACGAAATGCAGTTTAGGTCTAACCAGGAGTGCAATAGCAGCAAGTGCAGGATAAAGGTATAAGTTATAAAGTGCAGTTATAGAAAAACTATGGTGATACTTACAAATGGATGTACTATGAACATTATATACAGGTTGTATTAGCTATGAACAGATTTACAATAGATGGATAAATGTACAGGTTGCTATTAATAATCAGAAGTGTGCAGATAGATAAACATAATTACAAATGTATATGTACAGTGGGTGTGTACATAATTTACAAATGTACATGTGCAGTAGGTATGTACAGTTCAAATAAATGAATCAGTGCAATGAATATGTGCAATTTTTAAATGTGCAAATGTTAAGTAGTGCAGTGATTATGATGAGTCTGAGTTATGAGGAGAGGAGAGTGGGGTGTGTATTAGGGGGGGCAAAAAGTCAGTGGGGAGCAGAGTTCAAAAGGGAGACAGCTCTGGGGAAGAAGCTGTTCTTTAGTCTGCTGGTTTTTGTCCGGGGGAGCCTGAAGCGCCTGCCAGAAGGCAGGAGAGAAAACAGTCTGTGAGCAGGGTGAGAGGAATCTTTAAGAATACTGTGTGGTCGGCGCAGACAGTGTTTCCTCTGGATGTCCTCTATGGCTGGCAGTGTGGTCCCTGTGATGCGTTGGGCAGTTTTCACCACCCGCTTATACACTTTTGACAGAGTGGCCTCCAAACTACGTTTTACACACATACAAAAATTAGCACACACATCAAACATGCCAATACCTACAAAAAATACTCTTGGAGCTAATTTCAAAGCCAATAGGAAGTCAGATATTTTTTTTACTTCCTCTGCCTAAAAAGTGCAGTTTTTGCCATTTGCAAGTGTTGTATTTTAACAAACTCCTTCTAGGGATTTAATCAGATCAACACCATCATTGGGTATTGTCATTTAAAGGCCTTGGCGATGGTAAATTGGGAAGAGCTAGAGTTTTTGTTAAAGGGCGTGTCCGTGGCGGCCTCAAAAACTTTAATGTTTAGCCATGAAACAGGAAGTTGTTGTAACTCAGGCATGCATTGTCTGATCTGCTTCAAAATCCACTTGTTCTATACGAGTCCTGACCTGAACACATTTACCTGCCAATATTCAGTTACATTTATAGCGCCACCTGCTGGCAACAGAAAATGACATGTTTTACAGTGTAACAAACTCCTCCTACAAATTTGATCAGAATGATTCCATGTTCCATTATTTTAATCCAAAGACCTTTGTGATGTGAAATTGTGAAGATCAAGAGTTTTCGCCAATGGGATAACTGTCATAAATCTGTGATTTTCTTAGTAGTTTTTTTTTTTTTTTTTACATTTATCAGATTAAACTATTATTGTCCATTGTTCTCTGTCATCCTAAGGTGAGGTCCCTTTCATCGCTGCTTGCAACTTTAATATTGCTATTACTTCACTTTGACAATTTAAGCAACGGCTGGCTGGCACCTCTGTGGAAGACTTGGATGCTACATGTCAGGTATTTGGAGTTATTTTTTAATTAATATTCTATTATAAGTTTTTATTACAATAATAATAATCATCATCATCAAAGTTTATTATAACTCTAAAAAGTTGTTTTTAATGTGAATTATTTAAAAAAGTCAATGTGCATTTAGGTATCGTTGAAGCACAAGAGCATTGTTGAACACACATTTGCCACTTTCAAGAGTCACACATTCAAAACTAACTAGAGACCTACCTAAGAGAAATGTTAATGTTGTCAAGAAAAATAAACGAGAACATGTTAGTTGCCTATACTGTAGCTTGACACAAACAGAAACTTGACAAGTCCTCTGTGCCTGTAACCTGACTGAAAGCTATGAATGTGCATGCATGCTCTGATCCACTATGAAGGAACAGCACATTGTTGTTGACTAAAAAAGATTCACCTAAGCAGGTGTAATTTTCATACTTTTAGTATTGTCATTGTAATTTTTTTATTATTTTAATGTAAATGTCTAGTAATGTGCCAAACACCCCAAGTTAGGGTCCAATTACAGTTATATTAAGCATTCATAAAAATAGCTAAGCATTGCCATTCTTAACCTTCCCCTGTGATCCAGGAACATCCCAGGTTTTCTGAGTGTATTTATTGAGATGAAACATCAAAATGTACAATATAATCTTCATTATGATCAGCATCAGCGCAAACATGGTTGTGTTGTTTTTAACACATCGGTTTTAAGAGTCTATATATATTTATATCAGATGGTTGTTAGCTTGAGGATACCAGCCAGGTTTGCCCATCAGCAGGAATAACATGGGCCAAGAAATAACTCTTGCAGATGAGTATGAATTTATCACAGCTGCGAAGGACAGATGTCATGTTTGGCTGTCAGCATAAGATAAGATCATTCCAGACAAACAACAAACATGGAGGCATGATGTATATTTAAAGTCGCCATGAAATAGAAGCAAGATTGTAATTTTTTGTCCACCCCCGTAATGTTGAAATGGTCCTGAAATGAGAAAAAAATGTAAATTTCATTCTTTGGGAAAAGATTGGACTGTTGAAAGATGCTAACAAAATGAACAAAGACAAATGAATGAATTCTGAGCAGAAAGGAGAACACCCACTGATAAGCCCGCCCCTAAAGAAATTTCATGTGACCAGGAAATGAAGAAAATCATTTCGAGAGGGGCTGAATATTGTGGTATTTGATTAAAGTTTATGCAGGCAAAAATAAAAATTACAAAATAATGTGCAGAGATACTTTACATCATTTATAGCAAGAACTACTACAGTACATTTAAAAATAAGACGAATAGAGTTTGATTTCATAGCGCCTTTAAATGAACTAACTTCATGTTTCAACATAGGGCTCATTCAGCCCTATATACATTTCTGGAGATCACAAATTATGTAGCCAGAAGTACGTATGGCTGCATTTCGTCTTTAAACGAACGCTACAGGGCAGTTTGACGCCGTTTCATTTCTCTCTTACCAGCTGTCTGCTCTGTATGGACGGCTTTCTTGCTGTTACCAGTTAGTCCAGCAGCTCGACATGTACGTCAGCAGACCTGAGACAAAGAGAGTAGTTGACCACAATGACGAGGATTGAGTCCGGCAAAGAACAGTTCCAGAAATCGGGCATGACAAAAACTGAAGCCAAAAAATAAAATAAACAAGTAAATAACAGGGTGAGAATGTGGTAAAATCTGAAAACATAGTAAAAATTAGGTGAGGGCTTTTCTTTTTTCTTTCTTTTGTTTTTTAAAACGGCTGGTTGGGTTAAGGGGGTAGGTTAGTCAATCTGTGCTTTTTAAAGCACTATTGGTTAAGTTTAGAAAAGGAGGGGGTGGGTCAGTCAATCAGTCATTCAGTCGACATCGGCTTCTGGTGGATTTTTGTGAGAACAGCAGGCGGCACTCGTGAAAGAAATTGGATTTCATCCTGTGGTGGTTTCACGAAAACAAAAACAGCAAAAAAACGTACCTCCTGGGACGAATTTGGAGCTCTCCAGTAATATATAGCAGTACGTTTTCAGAATAAGCCTAGGTTGTCATATTATTTGAATTTTTTACATTCATCAAAATACATAGGCATGCATAATTTTTGGAAGGAAACATTTCTCTCACCCTTCTTGCTCTCATTATCATCTGGATCTTCAAGCATGTTGCTCTTTTTAGCACATCAAACAACCAAGCTGTAATCACAGCTCAGACAACTCAGGTTAGATATAAAGACATTCCCAGACCCTCTGACCTACAAGCCACAGAACTGTTAGAAAATCAATAAATAATGATAGCGCCATCTTGTAACATTAGTATGCTGTGCAGCAGAGAGTCGAAGGTAATGAATAATTCTCCATTGCACAGCTGATGTCACACCTACAGTATATACATACAGAAGGAAAAGAGATATTTGCAACACAGGCTCATTCTGAAAACGTAGCTCTATATACAGTACATTTCTGGAGATCGCAAATTATGTATCCAGAGCTACGTATGGCTGCATTTCATCTTTAAAACAAATGCTACGTGGTATGTTGCCGTTCCTTTTAACTCTTACCAGCTGACCGATTACCTCCATATGGACGGCTTTCCTGCTCTTACCAGTTTGTCAGGTAGCTTGACATGTACGTCAGCAGATTTGAGACGCAGATAGCAGTTGACTGCGACAACGGAGTTCATATCTGGTGAAGATGGGTTCCAGAGAGCTGGTAAGACAAAAACTAAAAAATAAAATATTAAATAACAGGTTGAGAATGTAATAAAATCTGAAAAGTCAAGTGAGGGCTTTTTTTTTTTTTTTTAATTGCTTTTGACTGTTGGGTATAGGGAAGTGGGTGGACGCTGGTCAATCTGTGCTTTCAAAACACTATTGGTTGGGTTAAGGAAAGGGGGAGGGTGGGAGATCAGTTGTCTGGTCAGTTGACAGCGGCCTCTGGTGGATTTACGTGAGAACAGCAGGCACGAATGACACTCGCTAGAGAAAATTGAGATTGAAAAAGCATACACAGCAGCCTCTGGCAGACAGTGTTAATTTTGACAACACAAAATTTTGACAGCAATTTTGATTTAGTTTTAGTCTTAGACTTTTGACTAAAATTCCATTTTAGTTTTAGTCATAGTCTTCTGAATCATTTTAGTTTTAGACTAGTTTTAGTTGACTTAATTTCATAAGATTTTAGTCGACTAAATCTACTCTAGATTTAGTTGACTAAACTATATTTGACTTAATTTAAGTGTATTTCAATTAAAATATTGTATACAGTTATTTATACAAACTATTCTAACTTAAAATTAAATAAAAATGTCTAACTAAAATATACAATAGAGCTTTTCCATTGAAGACCTAAAATTAGATATGCATTGTTTATTTATACCATAAGTAATATGTCAAATTATTTGTTGGCAAGAAGAGTAAACTACTGAAAATGCAGGATTTTGCAATTATTTAGCAAACCCTTAATTTTAATGTGGTAAACTATGTTTAACCATTCCGTTGAACAGTTTCATGCAATTAAATCTTTAAAAGGGTTTTAAATAGTTTAGATCTACTTTGCAATGTCAGTCTAAAGCTAGCTTTACTGTTGTAGTTGCTGTTACAGTGCATGGTGCTCAGCTGTATAACACTGAGTAAATAAGTCGAGTACTGACATGACTGGCAAATGATTAAGTGTTATCTTGTGAAATGTGCACTCAGTCTCATGGCTGTGTTAACTCATACAGGAATTATAACGTGAAAATGTATGTATAAAATAAAATTGTGCTTCACTTTAAGACTTGTTAGAATGCGACTCACTGATAAGCAAACGCAATCTCACAACAATTCGTAACTTTTTAATTTAGTGGCTAATTCGTATGAATTTGTACGATCTAATTCGTACAAATACGTACAATTTGCTCATTACCCAATGACGGTTGGGGTTAGGGGTGGAGTTAGGTGCCATGCCTCCTTTTAAAAATCGTACATTTTCATATGACTGAACTCATACGAGTTTGTACGAATTAGCCACTAAACTGACAAAACGTAAAATACTTACGTTTGCTCGTGAGATCAGGCGGAGATTATAACACTGCAGTATCATTACATCCTTACACTAAGAAATAATCACATCGTAGAATGACAGCCTGAATGAAACAGTTTGTGGTAGAGGTACACTGTAAATGGCTGTTGTCATGATGATCGTGGCAGACGCAGACAGTGCACATGAACATAGAGTGAGTTAGATCAGGATAGCTAAACTGTAGCCGCAGCTCAAATGAAAAACATGAGGAAACAACTCCTTACGAAAATGAATGTCATGATCATGTTACCTATGTAATAATTTTAAATGTACAATCTAACAGAGTCAACTCTCTAAAGGTCAGCAAGAGGCTATACCATTTCAGTTAGTCAAAAGCACACAAATTGGTAAATAAAAAATTTAGTTTACCGTGAATATCTCACAGGATGGCGCCGCAGATGGCTGCCTCGTGTGGAGCTCTCCAGTGTTTGCACTATTTCTGTTAGTCTGTCCTGTTTTATGTTTATCAAACACGATCAGTTATACCAGGGACGAGCTGCTGAACATTCGTCAGTGCACACCAACTAATCACCAACTGGATTTTGATTTCTCTGGCTTTTTGAGGAATATTGTCATCGGCGGAGCAGCTGCTTTGTGGAAGAAATACAAGACCCGGAGGCGTGGAAAAAGAACCAGCGCGCTTGTCAGGCTGAGACAGCGCGGCTTCAGAACGGCGCTGCCTAGCATCCATCTAGCAAATCTCCGCTCGCTTCCTTACAAAATGGACGAACTACTTCTGCTCTCATGCAAAAACAAGAACTTTAACAACTCTGCTGCGCTGTGTTTCACAGAAACCTGGCTGAACGAAGCCATTCTGGACAGCGCATTACACTTACCGGACTTTCAGCTGTACACAGCAGATCGCGATACGGAGTCAACGGGCAAAACACGCGGTGGTGGGACATGCTTTTACATCAACAGGAGGTGGTGTACGGATGTAACTGTGTTAAAGAAGATGTGCTGTCCTGATGTGGAAGCGCTTTTCATTAACTGTAAGCCGTTTTATGCACCGCGGGAGTTTTCCTAGTTTATTCTCATTGGTGTTTACATTCCACCACAAGCACACGTGAGGACTGCGTTACAACAGCTGTCTGATCTGATCACAGAGACTGAACAACGACACCCGGACTCTGCTTTTATCATTCTCGGTGACTTTAATCAGGCAAAACTCACACATGAGCTGCCTAAATTCAAACAGCACATCACATGCCCCACTATAGACAATAACATTTTGGATCATTGCTACACCACAATAAAGGATGCATATCGCTCCGTCACCAGAGCAGCTCTAGGACTCTCCGACCACTGCCTGGTTCATCTTATACTAACTTACAGGCAAAAACTTAAAACTACTAAGCCAGTATTAAGGACTGTTAAGAGATGGACCAACGACACAGAGCAGGTCTTGCAAGCCTGTTTTGAATGCACTGATTGGAGTGTTTTTGAAGCTGCAGCCACCAACCTAGACGAGCTCACAGAGACTGTAACATCATACATCAGTTTCTGTGAGGAGTTATGCATCCCTACCAGGACCTACTTATCATTTAACAATGATAAACCATGGTTTACACCAAAACTTAGACAGCTTCGTCATGAAAAAGAGGATGCCTACAGGAGCGGGGACAGGATTTTATACAATCAGGCCAGGAACACACTGACAAAGGAGATTGGTGTGGCCAAGAAGAGCTATGCCAAAAAGCTGCAAAACCAGTTTTCTGCCAACGACCCTGCATCAGTGTGGAAAGGCCTGAAAGACATCACAAATTATAAAACGCCATCCTCCAGTATCGACTGCAACAAACATCTTGCAAACGAGCTGAATATCTTCTATTGTAGATTTGACACCTCTGACCAGACACCTCACACCCACCCGGACCATCTCCCTACACAGCCATCAACACCTCCAGCCATCTCCCTCTCCCCCCCTGCACTTCAGATCAGTGAGGATAATGGGCATAAGATCATCAGTAAACAGCCATCAACACCTCCAGCCATCTCCTTCTCCACCCCGGCACTTCAGATCAGTGAGGATAATGGGCATCAGATCCTCAGTAAACAGCCATCAACACCACCAGCCATCTCCTTCTCCACCTCGGCACTTCAGATCAGTGAAGATAATGTGCGTCAGATCTTCAGTAAACAGAGGAGATGAAAAGCACCAGGTCCAGATGGTGTTTCACCAGCCTGTCTGAAAACTTGTGCGGACCAACTGGCTCCCATTTTCACACAGATCTTCAACAGATCACTGGAACAGCGCAAAGTTCCATCCTGCTTCAAAAGCTCCACCATCATCCCAATACCAAAGAAACCAAAGATCACAGGACTCAATGACTACAGACCTGTTGCCTTAACATCTGTGGCCATGAAGTCATTTGAAAGACTGGTGCTAGCTTATCTGAAGGACATCACTGGACCTTTGCTGGACCCCCTGCAGTTTGCCTATAGAGCAAACCGGTCTGTGGATGATGCAGTCAACATGGGACTGCATTATATCCTAGAACATCTGGACAAACCAGGGAACTACGCAAGGATACTGTTTGTGGACTTCAGTTCTGCCTTTAACACCACCGTCCCATCACTGCTCGAGAACAAACTGACCCAGCTGTCTGTCCCTAGCTCTGTCTGTCAATGGATCACCAGCTTTCTGACAGATAGACAACAGCTAGTCAGAATGGGCAAAATCACATCCGACAGCCGCACCATCAGCACTGGTGCCCCCCAGGGATGTGTTCTCTCCCCACTGCTCTTCTCCCTGTACACAAACGACTGCACTGCAAAAGACCCCTCCATTAAGCTCTTGAAGTTTGCGGATGAAACTACTGTTATCGGCCTCATCCGGAATGGTGACGAGTCTGCATACAGACAGGAGGTGGAGCAGCTGGCTTTATGGTGCAGATACAACAACCTGGAGCTGAACACGCTCAAAACAGTGGAGATGATAGTGGACTTTAGGAAAAACCCCCCTACACTCCCCCCACTCACCATCATGAACAGCATTGTGGCTGCAGTAGAGTCATTCAGGTTCCTGGGCACCACCATCTCTCAGGATCTGAAGTGGGACATTCACATTGACTCCATTGTAAAGAAAGCCCAGCAGAGACTGTACTTCCTTCGTCAGCTGAGGAAGTTCAACCTGCCACAGGAGCTGCTAGTCCGGACTGCTGAACGAATTACTGGCACTACCCTTCCTACACTTCAAGAACTGTACTCTTCCAGAGTGAGTAAAAGGGCTCGTAAAATCACTCTGGACGCCTCACACCCAGCACACTACCTGTTCGAACTGTTACCGTCTGATCGGCGCTACAGAGCACCAAGCACAAAAACAGCCAGACACAGGAAAAGTTTCTTTCCTCAGGCCATCTACCTCATGAACAGTTAAATATTCCCCTACTGTGCAATAAACGTGCAATACTTTCTCATACGCACTTGTACACAGCACCTTATAACCTGTATATTTACAGCATATCTGTACATACAACTCAACATCCAGATCTTTTTGACTGACTGCATCTCTGTTTAATGTTTATTGCCTTTTCTTTCTTGTATTTAATTTTGTGTTGTCACTCGTCACTTTATGTACACTGGAAGCTTCTGTTGCCAAAGCAAATTCCTTGTGTGTGTGAAGCACACTTGGCAATAAAACTGATTCTGATTCTGAGTCTGAATTTCTGGATGATTCCCTGGTATGCTAATGTCGCTTTAGATTTGTTGTTTTTATCTGTCTTTTCCTCCTCATATGGTTTATGGCTTTTTTGTCTTGACATCAAACATGAATCTTCCGTTTTCTTCGTCAGACGTGAATCTTCCTAGCTGTTGCCATCTCATTATACATAGTTTAATCAGACAGACGCCCCTATGGATGATGATGTAATCGCATCCCTCGTCTACTGTGGATCAGTTACTTTTCAAATGTGTGCGTTTGTGTGTGCGTCATGCATCACACACCAAGATTAATTCTGATTGGATATTTACCAAAATATGTCACAATCATGGCGGTTCATTGCGCTGTGGCGACCCCTGATAAATAAAGGGATTAAGTCGAAAAGAAAATGAATGAATGAACGTCACATCACATTTTTGTCTCATTTTTATTAGTCAACGAAAATGTCAGTATATTTTTATTATAGTTGTCGTCATCATCACTTAATTTTTATTTAGTTTTCATCTAGTTTTTGTCTTGTTTGTCATGAAAATTATGACGAAAATTAGTCAAAGAAATTAACACTGCTGGTGGATTCGCAAAAACAAAAACTGCAAAAAAACGTAGCTTCTGGGACATATTTGGTGCTCTCCAGAAATGTATATAGGGGTACGTAATCAGAATGAGCCTGGCTTGGATATTTACTGTGGTTTTGGTATGAGCTTAAACAGAGCTGTGCACAATCAAACGTCAGCGCGTGCCCTTAATCACCACAATGCTGCGTTGTCTCTGTTGTAGATTGAAGTGCACATGGCGGAGTTCTAAATCATTTAAATTATGATAGATCCTAATTAGGGTTCTCAGTGGGAGCTCACATGGCGTTGATTGCTCATTGAGAGAGGCTCAACTCAGCTGATTTCAATGGTTTCCATTCAGAAAGGGATTTGCGTGTAGATGCTTTTCTTTATGGCACAATTGACAGATGAATGAATCCTGGCATCGTGGCGAATTGGTTGGAGATGGGCTAATCAGAAAAGTTTGCTTCACGATTCAAAGGCAGAAACAGATGTTACAAAAGCACTAAAAGAGTTGAAAAGAGCTTGATGAGGACACACACACACACACACACACACACACACACAAAACAAACAGTTAATCTCTAAAAGTCTAACTCTCTTTCATTTTCTATATGAATCACACACTTTATCAATCATGCAAAACCACTTTCAAATACTAAACTCTCTTCAAGTCATGATGAGTGCATTTTCATTTTATCTGCAAGTTATTTTTTGACTGACTGCCTGATAGATTTATTTTTCATTATTATTTTTGGGACTCCATAAACAACATTAGTAAACAACAACACCAAAATGTCTATAATTTTTTTTGCCTCTCAAAGACAAAAATCACTTAATAAATAAATAAATAAATGCTTTACTGAAAATATTTAAAAGTGCCTCTTTACACTTCATTTCTACGAATATTTCATTAGCTGTTGCAAATTAAACAGTGCTCAAATGAATCACTTTATTAATAATTTTTTTTTTGTTTTTGTTTTTTTTCACTTTCCAGATTAGAGTATTTGAATCACAGGAGCTGTTTTCTAAAACTTCAGAGGCTCTAGAAATGTTAGGCATTAAACTTTGATGTGAGAGATTAGAGGAAGGCGAATGGGAAGTGGGAGGAAGGCTGAATGGTCTCTGATGTGAGATGCAGGCTCATTGCGCATTTATATTCCTTTGTTGTGATCTCTGTCAAATAAAAATATAGTTCTATAAATATAGTTCTTCTATATACTTCTAGTATACTTCTTTAGAGACAAGGTAACTGTTCAGAGTAGTTTTAAGCTTGTGTTTAAATTGTTTCAAATCCATAGGAAATGCTTGTCTAGTCCCATACCGTATATCACGCTGTTCAGTTTAATAGGGCTTTTTTAATACTAAATTGTCATTTCTCTAAATGCTTTTTTTAAAGCCAGGCTAAAATGCTATATTATTATTTTTAACACTTTACAATAAGGTTGTATCAGTTCATGTATTTAACAAACATGAACAAACACTGAACAATACATACTGTATTCATTATTGTTATTGTTATTTAATGGAAATAAAGTTGTCCATCATTGGTTCATGTTAACTCACAGCACTAACTGATGTTGAAAAGAAAGAATTTTGGATTTTAATAATGCATTAGTAAATACTGAACTATGATTAACCCTTATGGACTGTTAAGGATGTTTTCATCCACTCTGGGGTAAATTTGAGTGTTAATTTGGTCATAACTTTCTCTGTTTCAGCTAGCAGAAAGATTTTTGGTGACAAATCTTATTTTGACACCTTTTGAAAAAATGCTATACAATTTTTGAAGAACTCAACGATACACTCTGGGCAAATGTACTACCCTTTTGTTATGTTTGAGATGAAAACATCCACTAAATTTAACTGCTTTAAAAATTAATCAGATAAATATTCTTTAATTTTTTTTTTTTTTTTTTGCATGAATCTGTTAATCAACCTCTGATCAAAACTGCTAAATTACTTAGAAAGCTGCAGGATTTTAACTCTTTAATAACCAAATTCATAAATGATGTCACTGATTTGGTGAATAAAAAAGACACAAAATACCACATTTTCAATAAAAAAAAGTAGGTGTGGATTTTTTATCACAGTCTTGGACATGTGAAATAACACTGCCTTTGATGCATTGTTTTTGATTCATTTTCTCTTTTCTATCTCTCTAATTTATTGTTAGTGGCTGTTTTTGCCCCATTGACTTCCATTTTAACTAAATGTTTTTGATTGCAAAACCATGACACCATATAGTCATGCATTTTTAATTGTTGGTGGTTTTCCCTGTTGGGAAGAGGTCAACTTTGTAATTTTTACTGTTGATCATCAGTTGGCAGTGTAGCGAATTAGCTCAAAGTGAATTCTAATTCTAATTCATAAAGTGACTCTTTAAATCTGAGCAAATTAATTGGTATCAACAATTTAAAAATTGCACAGGCACTTTTCTTTATACAAAGTGACACTATTGACTAATATAACAGAACATATCACAAACACACATTCATACAAGTTGTAGAGAAGAGTGAAGGAAAAAAATAAGAGTTTAAGAGAGTGTAATGATGTAAAAACCTCAGATTTTGTAAGACCAGACCATGCAAACCTAAAATAATCAATTTAACCCTTCAATGTTTTTTTAGGGTTACATTTAGTTTACACCTGTTAAGTGGTAATCTTGAGGCAATACTTGCATTCCTTGTGTGATGCGAAGAACTCTCTCTGTTGAGCTTGGTTTCCACATAGTTAGCTGGTGGTCGTCTTTTTATCTTGTGAGACTTGGAGTCTGTCGTTTTAAGTATTTGAGGTGGCAAAAGAACTAGTCCTGTTGACTTTTGGTTTCACGGCGTACTAAACTTAACTAGACTCTCAATGGAAAAGAAAGAAAGAAAGAAAGAAAGGTATCAAAGATGGGAATGTCTGAGCTGTACGGTTAACCCATTTTCACTAGATCTGAAGAGAAGCTGTCCTGAGCTCAAAGGGAACAACTCTCTCTCTTCCTCTCAGGGTCTCTCCTTTTCCCTGTTCTTGTTCTGGTGTTTATTGAGGTTCTCTGGGGGCCGGCCTTAGTCACCAGCTTTTATAAGGGTGGTTTTGTACCCACCCTCAGGAGCCGAGTTGACCGATGATAAGTTAACTCCTCCAAGGCACGTTTTATAATATTTTATTAGAAAGCTTGGTAACTTGCATATGCATTCTGGGTGTAATCTGATGCAGGAAAGTTTAAAGTTTCTTAAATGTTAATATGTTGCACACATTAAACATCAAACATGAACCATCTATGATCTGTAGTAGAGTTAAATATTGATTGCAGGAGTAATAAAACCATAATATTAATACATGAGCAAGAAACTTGTTGCAAAACACCTGATTACACATAAAGAGAGAATAAAGGTTTACATTAAAACTTTACATTACACGATTTACAAGACTTAAGTCTTAAGCAAGGAGCGTATAGGTGCTTGACCATGTTTCTATCTATTTCCGAGCAGGCATTCCTTTCATGTAGTAAATACCTTTGGAGTCGGATTGCACACTGACCATCCAGTCTTTTCTGGATAGAAGAGGCTGACAGTGTATTATTTGTTGAATAAAGCAAAATAATTATGTGTCTAATTGGACACATTCGTTAGATCATTATTAACCCTTTAGATAGACCTGTGCAAAAAAAGTTTAGTTTCTCAAAAACAGACACTAACAGTAAATTAGGGAGAAAAAATGAAAATCTAACAATGCATCAAAGCCAATGTTGTTACTAACTGTTCAAATGTCCAATATGTTGATAAAAGGAAAAAAAAATCCAGTCCATAATTACTTTTTATATTTACATTTTGCATGTTTTTTTCACCAAATCAATGACATCATTTGTGAACTTGTTGATTAAAGAGTTAAAATCCTGTAACTTCTTAAAACATTTAGTAGTTTTGATCAGGACTGAAGTTGATTAACAGTTTTTTGCTAAATAAATTGAAAACAATATAAATCTGAAGCATTTTACAGCAGTTTAATTCATGGATGTTTCATCCCGAACATAACAAATGGGTAGTAAATTTTAAAAGTGCACAAGGGTTAACTAATGCTGAATTAGTACTGTTCATTATTAATCCATATTAGCAGGGGCAATTTTAGGATTTTAATTTTAGGGCGGCTCAGCTCCTTATAAGGTGAAAAAAAGTATATATATATATATATATAGTATATAAAGCGTAATTTTACATTTAAAAGTAGTAATTTAATAGTAATATACTTTAAAATGTTTGTTTAATATGGTCTGTATACTAGTATTCCACTGTATTACAGACAGGCATAGTTCTGAATAAGCCAAATAGGCTCAATCCACCAGTTTACTGTAGTAAAAACCACTTCCTATATTCAAAGTGACATTGGGATACAGGTGTAACAAGGTTATCTATATCAAAGAACTGCAAATAAGCAGATATTATAACAATTTATCAATAAACATACACCTCCTGGCCACGCAGTGGCGCAGTAGGTAGTGCTGCCGCCTCACAGCAAGAAGGTCGCTGGTTCGAGCCTCGGCTGGGTCAGTTGGCGTTTCTGTGTGGAGTTTGCATGTTCTCCCTGCGTTCGCATGGGTTTCCTCTGGGTGCACCGGTTTCCCCGACAGAAAGACATGCGGTACAGGTGAATTGGGTAGGCTAAATTGTCCGTAGTGTATGAGTGTGAATGGGTGTGCATGGATGTTTCCCAGAGATGGGTTGTGGTTGGAAGGGCATCCGCTGCGTAAAACAAATGCTGGATAAGTTGGCGGTTCATTCCGCTAAGGCGACCCCTGATTAGTAAAGGGACTAAGCTGAAAAGAAAATGAATGAATGAATGAATACACCTTGTTATTTCGCTGTCCAAATTAATAACAAAAGACGGGGAGGAGCCGAATTCTGCCGCCGTTTTCTTATCAGATTTAAAGGGGGCTGAGGGCACTAGTTTAGTGTACAAATTATGAGCTAATCACAAAAGTTTTAAGGGGGCAGAGTAGAAAGATTTAATAAAATAGGCCTAGCAACACCCATGCATATTAGCGTATACATTAACTAATGAAACCTTATTGTAAAGTGTAACCCATAATCCTTTAAAGAAATCATGACATAGTCTTTATTTGCAGTCTGCCTGCTTCCACCTGGTTCTTTTGAATATTACAAATTCAGGTCTCCAAGCTCCACTTATGTAAAATTAGCCTTCAATTCATCCACTGCAACATACTTCCAGTAAGCCATCCTTCCAGGCTGCTAAAATGTGGCTTTATACTGGTTTCTGGCTGAAAAGAGCAGGCTGGACTTCCCCGCAGCTGGAGGGACAAACCAAACAGGGTCCTAAGATGGGAATATTACCATGAAAGCCTTTTAATTACACCTACTCAGAATGAGGTTTAGAGTGGAGAATTCCCTTTACGAGCAGTATGGGTGGAATGAAAGAGTGGGCATTGAAAATAGATTGGCTGTGATATGGAAAACGAGGGCATGAGAGCATGCTGAATGCAGAGCAGGAATCAGAGAGGAATCACAGGGACCGGGACAAACCTCTGCGTTTAGGCTGCCTTTTTTTCTGTCTGTCACAGCAGGACCCCTTCTGCTGCATGGCCTAGGGCGATGTTTCTACGCAGATTCAGAGGGATATCAATATATCGTACAAGCTTTGAGCTCAGTGATTTTGATTTCACATCCAGACGGTTGGGAAATGCAACAGATGCATCAACATCTTTTGTAGTCTTTTCCACCAGGAAATTATAGTTGTATGATCCACATTTGTGTGTAATATATTTGTTTGTGAATGTAAAAGTGTTTAAAGATCAAAGTGCACAAGAAACTATATTACTGCCTCATAAAAGAAAGAAGGATAAAATTGTAGTTTATGTACCAATTCTCACTATTAGCTAATGACTTACCTGCATATTACCTGCATATACACCATGGTACAATAATCATACTTGCGCTCTCAAAACAGCAACCCGTGCCCTGGAACATAAATGGAAAAAAACTCATTTAGAGGTTTTTAGAATTGCGTACAAAGACAGTATGTCCAGCTATAGGAGGGCTCTTAAATCTGCCAGAGCTGAGCACCTCCGCAAACTGATAGAAAATAATCATAAGAATCCTAGATTTTTATTAAGCACCATTGCTAAATTAACAAATAATCAGTCATCCTTGGAACAAAATGTTCCACCGCATATTAGTAGTGATGACTTCATGAATTTTTTCAGTGATAAAATAGAAGACTTTAGACAGAAATTAGAAGATGTTAAACTTTCTGCACCACCTTATACCTCAGATCCAGTAAACATTCAACTGAATCAAAATAACCTACAATGCTTCAAAATCATAGAACAGGAAGAGCTAGATAAAGTTATAAATAGTTCTAAACCTGCTACATGTATGTTAGACCCAATTCCAACAAAATTACTGAAAGAATCGCTACCTGCTATAGAAGAACCTCTCCTTAACGTTATCAACTCTTCTTTAGCTTTAGGCCATGTTCCAAATTCTTACAAGCTAGCTGTTATTAAACCTATTATTAAGAAACCACAACTGGACCCCAGCAACTTAGCTAATTATAGGCCTATTTAGAATCTTCCATTTATATCTAAAATACTAGAAAAAAGTAGTTTCTACCCAATTATGCTCCTTTCTGCAGACTAACAATATTTTTGAAGTGTTTCAGTTAGGTTTCAGGCCTCATCACAGCACAGAAACCGCATTAGTAAAAATAACCAACGATTTACTCTTAGCTGCTGACCAAGGGTATATCTCGCTATTAGTTTTACTCGATCTTAGCGCCGCATTTGACACCATCGACAACGATATTCTAATGGACCGCTTAAATTCTACAGGTGTCCAGGGACAGGCTTTTCAATGCTTTAAGTCATACTTAGCTGATCGTTACCAGTTTGTGAATATTAATGGACAGCTTTCACAAGTCAGTCCAGTAAAGTACGAGGTGCCTCAAGGATCAGTTTTAGGCCCTTTGCTGTTTACAATATACATGCTACCCCTGGGTGACATTATTAGAAGACATGGGATCAGCTTTCACTGCTATGCAGATAATACTCAATTATTTATTTCAACTAAACCTGATGAGATGTTTGAACTGTCTAAGCTAACCGAGTGTATTAAAGATTTTAAAGACTGGATGACCAACAATTGTCTTTTCTTAAACTCAGACAAAACAGAACTTTTACTTATTGGGCCTAAATCCTGCACACAGCAGTTCTCACAACTCGACCTGCAATTAGAGGGATACAAAGTTAGAGTTAGCTCTACTATAAAAGATCTGGGTGTCATATTAGACAGCAATTTCACTTTTAAAAATCATATATCCCATGCACAAAAACTGCCTTCTTTCATCTGAGAAATATTACGAAGTTATAGAAGTTACGAAGTCTGCTTTCCATATCAGATGCAGAAAAGCTAGTTCATGCTTTCATGACTTCTAGGCTGGATTACTGTAATGCTCTGTTTGCTGGCTGCCCAGTATCCTCCATTAACAAACTTCAGCTAGTACAAAATGCCAGAGTTCTTAACAGATCTAGAAAATATGATCATATCACCCCAATTTTATCCTCCTTACACTGGCTGCCTGTTAAGTTTCGTATTGAATTTAAAATATTGCTTACAGACGAGTCTTCGCTGAGGTCCAGCACTCTCCAGCCTCTGGTGCCTAGACTGCAGCTCTGCACAAGACGTTAGGCCATAGGAGAAATGGTCGTGCCCAACTGAGCCTGGTTTCTCTCGAGGTTTTTTAAATTCTTCACTTTCGCCAATTGGTGAAGTTTTTTCCTCGCCCTTGTCACCACTGGCTTGCATGGTTCAGGATCTGTAGAGCTGCGTGTTGATGGATTTGCTCCTCAGTGTTTGGACTCTCAGTAGTGATTATTAAACCACACTGAACTGAGCTAAACTGAACTGAACTTAAACACTGAAAACTGAACTGACACTGTTTCAATTTACTATAATCTTCTTTGTGAAGCTGCTTTGACACAATCTACATTGTAAAAGCGCTATACAAATAAAGGTGAATTGAATATTATTTAGATGTTTATTAGTACTTATCATGCCCGTAGCCAAGGGGGGTTCGGGTGGTTCGAACGAACCACCCCCCACGGCCAAAAGGTCCAGAATTTGTCTTTTTAGTAGGGCTGTCAATATTAGCGCGTTAACACACTTGATTAATTTAAAATATTTAACACGTAAAAAAAATTAACGCATTTATCGCAGTTGCAGTTTTTTTTTTATTTCCTGTTGTGGTCGACGTGTGTTCAGGGCCGGCGCGCCCATAGAGGCGCGACCCTTTCATCCACGACACTCACCCCCTCCCTCCCGGTGCTCCTTATCCGCAAACCGGTAAGTTTCTATTTCACTTTCGGATGGCGTGATCACTGTTTGCCTACAGCACCAGTTCAGCTTGCTCCAGCCCTGCGTGTGTTTAATGTGCAAAGAAATATGGATAAAGGAGAATATGGATCCATGTAAATGTGCTCAGTGAAAGCGCCAGATGATGTCGGAAGCTGTCAAAGACAGCCCATTCCTCTCTAAGTTGACTCCAAGCACCCTCAAATGGTTCATTAAGTTTGACATGTTTACACACTACACGCAACTTTTGTAAAGCGTCTGCTTCACGTTGATGTGTCAGAATCCTTGATTGAGAAATAAAGCCATACTTTAGAACGTTTAGTTTAAGCAAATTTGATTCGATCCTGCGTGTTGATGATCTCAAGGGAGTGCGCTGTTCTCTCTCTGAGAGATAATTAACTGAAATATTGTGAAATATTGTCAATTATAGTGAATGTGCATGTCCATGGGTGGGGCTGTGTCGGTGTGGTAATGTGAGCTGGTGTGCCTACAGTGCCATAGCCAAATTTTGGTCCCCGTCCGCCCCTGACTGCATTTCTCAGTGATGCAATGTCAGACACAGTGCACTCAATGAAGCTATAGTGGCATCACTGTGAGGGGCAGGGTAATGGTTGGGGTTAGGTGAACACATTAAAAAGCATTGCATGCAGCTCAGATTGCACTTCACCAGGTCTGCATCCAGACCCCTCTCAAATTAGCAGTATGTTTATGGAAAAGTCATAATTAATGGATTATTAATAGGGATAAGTTTGTCCAGTGGCTCGCCATGTACATCGGTGGACTTGAGACAAAGAGAGAAGTTGAGAGAGGAGGCAAAGGAAGGTTCTAGAAAGCCAGTAAGACAAAAACAAAAGCTAAAAAATAAACAAGTAAATAACAGGGTGAGAATGTGGTAAAATCTGAAAGAGTTAATGCAGGGTCCCCCAAGAGTAAACCATACAACCATAACTCACCGCCGCCAAATAACTCACCTCTTTCACTCTTGGGGAGCCCCGCATTAACTTTTATGTGTAAGTCATGCATTTTGCGCTACAACACTGCCAGTCTGTCACCTGAAGCTGACACAGCCAAGACTTGAACTGAGACTTTTTTTTGTTATGAGGTAACTACTCTAATTTAAAGACTTATTTTCACTCTCTTGCCTTTGAGTGATGCATGCATGTTATTTCTCATCTGTATTTTAGTATTACTTATATACACATATATTTATTTTTATTGTGTAAAATTGTGCTCTATAAATAAAGTTTGCCTTGCCTTGCCTAAGATACCATTAAAATCACTTTGCAATATAAACATAATGCATTTCTCTGGTTATGACTTTGTTCTTTTTAAATATATCAATGGCACACAAAAAAAATCTGATCATTACCAAAAACCTGGTTACTGTCTGTTAAATTACTGATGCATTGAGTGTTTATATCAGTTTTAAATACTAAATTCTTATTTCTTTCATATAGTTGATTATGTGAAATAGTTTATAATCTGAAATATAAAACTTGCATTTATTTTTGCACAAGTGATATGTGATATAAATTCTGGACATTCAGCAAATTTTTGCTTGCTGAGTGTTATTATGATAATAGCAGTCTTTATATTTTTTGACTTTACATTTCATGCCTCATTAATTATTATTATATATATTTTTTGAGTGCCATTAAAATCATTTGGATGTCCTTGGGCAGGCTGACAGATGCAGTTCTTTCATGATGCCATTCGTTCACAGTATGTAAATACAAAAGCTCATCTTTCATTTTACAATGTGATGCACTCACAGATGCCACATTCGGTATTTTTTTTCATATTATGTGTTTTTAATTGGTTCCAAAGAGAGCACAGAGCAGCATGCATGTCGTTGACAATGAGAGAGAGAGAGAGGAAAAGAGAAAGGGATTGTTTGTGTAGCATTACACGCGTACAGGACAACTGGAAGGCAAAAGGCATTCATCACCTCTTATATAAAACGTCATTGGGAGGCAGTTCTTGATCTTTGCTGGTGACCATTTTATTGTTTCATCTTTTTAATCTGTCCATTGTATTTAATCTATCATCTGAGTATGTTTTTTTTTTTTTTTTTTAGATTGTCCAGGTCTTTGAACTTGTAGGACTTGGTTTGTTACTAATGATTCTATCAGTTGAAAATTCTGTAACCATTTATATTCCATCATGTTGTTCCTAGCCCACAATACTTTTGCTTACTTTCTGACACAAATTAGCCCACCTGCAACTCGTACATTCCATTATTAATTTTCCTTCAGCTTAGTCCCTTATTTATCAGGGGTCGCCACAGCGGAATGAACCACCAACTCTTCCTCCATATGTTTTTCGCAGCGGATGGCCTTCCAGCCACAATCTAGTACTGTGAAACACCCATACACTCATTCACATAAACACTCACTACAGAAAATTTTGTTTACCTGTAGCGCATGTCTTTGGATTGTGGGGGAAACCAGAGCACCTGGAGGAAACCCACGCCAACACAGAGAGAACAACTACATACAGAAATATTAACTGGACCAGTCAGAACTCCAACCAGCAATCTTCTTGCTGTGAGGCGACAGTGCTAACCACTGAGCTCCAGTGCCACCCACACCTACAACTGTAAGCAACTTTCTAATTGGTATCCGTGTTTTATTTCTCAATCACATGCCAGCAAATATAGATATATATTATTTTGACTCTATTATTTAGAAAAATTTACTTCCTGTAATTCTATGATGCATTATGAAGGCAATCCTCCAAAAGAAAGCAATTTTCATATTACTATGAATTAATAATGAAAGTCTCTAGAATCCTCCAAAGAAAATAAATCTTATGAGAGATCTATAGATTTGTTTTGCCAAGTCCAAGCAGCAACTATAGTTGCCGGTGGGTAAATGTCTTGTAAGTACATAAATCATGGGTAATTAGGGAATATTGTGTCAATAAGTTAATAAATCAAAGTTATTACTTGTTTAGTTTTTATCCCCTTTTATAATATCCCACCTACAGTAAACACAGAGTACTTGGTGTGACTCCTGCAAAGAGATATAGAAGCAGATTTAAAGTTAACAAGCAAAATCTTTGAGAAAAAAAACACAAAACTAATATTGACTTCAGTTACGACTTTAAGCCCTTCTCATATTGTATGATTTTAGCCACAATTTGGTCACCTGAAACAAATTTGGGAAATCCTAAAGATTCCTATAATCCTAGACTAAAATGTGTGGTCTTTGATCATTAGTTTGACATGCTTACATTTTTAGAGCTGCTCTTTTAGAACCAGTTATGTCAGTGGAAGAAGATTTCAGACACTTTCCTGCAGTGTGACTTCAGCTGCAATGAGCATCAAACCAAGAACCAACAGCAGTGCCAAATTAGGTGATGCAGGGAAATCTAAAATCAAAACTCAAAAACTTTTATTTCGATTTCATTATTAAGTCATGTTGTGTGAAAAGAAAAATACTCTGTTTATATTTTCTGTGAGGTATCATTTCAGAATGCTGGTTACTGAGTGTGTGAAAGATGGATGACATGAAACGCCGGGTGAGTTTTTTTGTGTCAGTGTTTGGTGCATCTTGATCGTTATTTAGTCTGATATTTTGACAATTGAAATCTTGCAAGCTGACAAGCTACAATGGTAGGATAATAAAAAATCACACAGTGTTGTAGGGCCTCACACACGTAATACACAATTATGTAGTGCGTTAACTTTAAATTAGCTCAAAGGGAATATAACAGAACTTAAAGCGGCTCCAAAAGAATCAACTCTCTTGAACTGAACAAACGACTCGTCCAGCACTCGTTTGAACAGAGAGGGCTGTTGACTCAAAAATGAATATTACTATTCGAACTAAAGTAAAAACACTTTAATATTTAAGCAGGGTAACAAGATCTAGGTATAAGGCAATAGATTCATAAGTATACACAGGCCACTTTCCTTTTATTACAAAAGAGACTTTATTGACTACAAACAAAACTAACACAAACACACACGCATTCATACTGGTTGCAGACAAGGAATAGAAGGAAAAAAGAGTTTAGTAGAGATGTGATGTAAAACCTAACCAAGCGAACCAACTAATCAATTCAACCTTTACTGTTTCTTAGACAGGGTTATCTATCATTTAACATGACTAGCAGATCATACACCAGTTCAGCAATGAATCTGGAGATGTACTTGCGTTCCGTAGTGATGTGGGGAAGTCCCTCTGTGGAGCTTTATTCCCACGTGAGTTCGCTGGTGGTTGGTTGGTCGTTGTAGTGATGCAGCTGAGGCTGCTGATGAGGTGAAGTTCGGTAGTTCAAGTTGAATACGGCAAAACTGTTGTCCTGTTGACTGGTTTCGCGACGCAACTTAACTTAACTGGACTCTTGACGGAAAGAAAAGAAAGAAGAGTAAACGAAAGATGGGGAAGTTTGAGGCTGGTCTCATCCCATCTTAGTGTCCAAGTACACTTAGACTGAACCTGGAGAAGAGTTGGAAGGAGTTGGTCCAGAGTCCTGGAAGTGGAGCATTTCCACTTCTCAACAGCTGCTGCTAGTGCAACTCTGTTGGACTGAACTCTGTTCTGCTGTACACTGCCTGCTCCACTTGCTCCGCTTAGAGAGTTTTGGGGTGATGGATTTTAACCACCAATGTTTCCGGCCCCTAATAGAGCTGGATCAATAAGGCATTGTCCGTGGATTTGCGTGGCAGTCCCATGTTAGCACATGCAGCTTTGGGTTGACTCACTCACATGAGCCATGGTGCTTAGAAATATAGGACTAAGCATACATTTATAATATAAACATGATACGATTTACATATCTATAATTAAAAGGAATGAAAGAAAGGGAAAAGGTTTCACTCATTCTCACACAACATACACATAATGGTACATTTGTGATAAATCAGAGCATAATGGTTACACATAATTAAGGCATTCTTAACATATACAGGATTCAGGTGTCATACAAGAGCAATAACATGACATTTCATTAAAAGTCCGCTATCATTGTTTGGAGGATGATCTGATGAACTTTAATGTTTGGTGAAAGTTTATAAAATTCAGAGAGGATTTTGATTCTCTGTTTTGGACCAAAGTCAGTCAATTCTCTGTCTTGCATGGGGGTTGAAAACCCCATTTCCTGAGGTCAAACACAAGCTTTTTGTAAAAAAAAAGTGTTCTCGTAATCAGTTACCCATTTGCCTTAAGTTAACTTTATCAGGATTGTGGGTCCGATGACACTTAACTGATGATGAACCAATCATGAGGCCCATAGCCTCAAGGCATCCGCTTCCTGCTCTGTACTGCAACAAATGTGGCCTGACCTTCTGATTTTGGTCAGAGACCAAAATGGCTCTCGATTAAGTTGATTCTGACCACAGGTGTCGAGTCAGTTATTGGTGTCTGCATCGTTAAGTCCCCACAGTGTGAACAAAGACTTTAGAAACACAGTGACACCTGGTTTCACAGACAAGACTTCACTGTAAAAAATTTAACGAGTCAAGACAACAAATATGTTTATGTTGCTTTAACTTTTTAAAAATAGGTTAATCAGATTTTAACAAAAAAAAAAAGTTTTACAAAGTTTAACCTAATATTTTGTCAGTTTCATGTAATTTGACAACTAAAAAAAATGTTTTTTTTTTTCAATGAAAATTTCTGATCTGTTTTAACTAAAAGAAACTAGCACTGACTGATCTTAAAACATACCACTGTAATATTTTTTTCCTAAGGCACAAAATGAACAACCTACACAATTTTAACTACATTTTCACAAGTTTTTTTTATATTTTTGCTTATCTTAATTTTTCCTCTTTTTTAAATTTGTATTTTTCTTTAACATAAATTTGGGTGAACTAGTTTTTAGACAGTTATCGTAAGTTATTTTGTTAGATAAGCTCCAGATTTGGCTTCAAGACAACTCCACAAACAGCACCTTCACTTATAACTGACCTGTTTGACTTTACTTCTGCAAGGTGTCTACACAATTATTTAGTGTGATTTACTGAAAAAAACATTTTTTTTTGTTTGTGTTCTTTATTTTATGTTAAGTATTTTATTTTTAAACATGAGAAATTTGTTTATGAATAAAAATGTATCTGGTCAAAGCTGTTGTTTTGAGTGTGATGCCAAATGTCCTCCTCCTAATCAAATTTGACATTGATGGCGCACATACTGTACAACAAATTTACATGCTGGCAATTGTAGTTTCCATATAATCAAATATACAGAGAGAAAAAAAGCGCGAGAGAATGAGCTTCCTCATTTTTTACTTTCACTTTCACTCTCGTGGATAAGGAAATGTACGCACAGACATCCATTAGCCTATTAATTTTGTTTGTTATGCGCAACAATTTGTTTAAAATTATATCTAAATTCGGTTCTAATTTCCAGCAAACGAATAAATTAACAATAATAACTAAGTGTGGTCAAAAAACTAAGTTATATTCAAATACACATGCTATGCCCTGTATGGTCTAAAAGCTGACAGGTGAGGAAATCTAAGCTTGTTTTTAATAAAACAAATATAAATATGCATATAATAAACAATACTGCTAATAATAAGAACATTATACAAAAGCAATTTGTCAAGAATAAACAAAAAAAAACCGAGATGAAGAAGGCATGAAGGCAGTAGTTTTTATATTTATGTAGGCTAGAAACTTAAAGTAATAATTTTTGTAATATTTTAACTCTTATTTTTTTTATTTGTAAAGATATTTACATAATGCTCTACATCCTGCGTGTATTAAGCAATGTTTAAGCGAGGTGCACAACTAACGTGCCTCCTCTTAGCTGGTCTATTAAACAGTCTATTCTAGTTTCTCAAAATAGCAATTCACCTCAACACACCTCCTTTTTTAGACCAGAACGCTTATGGGCGCACATTTGAGCGCAAATGCATTTGCTATTTAAACATCGTGGCACAAAATGTCAAAATGACTCTTGCATCGAGCCTTGCGCCGCATTACTCCAGGTGTATGATACATAATGAGTGCCTTGCATCATTCATTAGCCTATAAGGGAAGTCATTTTTGGAAATTTGACATTGATGAACGTCAATAAATGGTTTTGTGTTCTTGGAGAATAATATGGAATCTGCATGATACTCTCAAAACACTTTCTCCATTTTGATATTACAGTTTTAACCCTTGTGCTGAAATTATTGTTTTCAATTTATTTGTGCACTATTACTTTTTTAACATATGCAAAATATATAAAATACCAGGTGTTACCATAGATGTTTAGAAAAATTGTAATTCACTGTTAGGGTGAAGGGCATGATGCAACCAAAATAGAGTATTTTAGCTGCTATTACATCTCATTTTGTACTTTAGAAGTGTACTTAACTTACCCCAGAGGGGTTGTCTCTGCAATTTATTTTAACTTGTTTTGAATCAAAAACACCCACTAAATGTCGGAAAACATAAAACGCTCAATTGATTGAAGTTAGGATAATATAGGTCATCAAGGTGATCTCTATTTGAAATAGCTTCTTTGAAATAATTGAAATGGCTGTAGACGTTTTTTGCAAAACATCACTATGCGTTTGCTATTATGCTTTCATTTCTTACTGGAAATAGGTCTACTCTTCTCATTACTTGATAAGTGCATCCATTGCATCCTTTGTGGCACACTAATATTGGAACCATCAAGTGATTGATATTGGTCAAGGGTTTCTCATTCAGTCTGCAAGAATAATTAATATTGCTTTCACTTTAGACCCACTTTCAGTTTGTAAAGGTGCTGTGAAGTGTCATTAAGAGCCGCATTCTTTGTATGAAGCTGGCCTGAATCTGCCAGTGACTCCCAGAAGACAAGGTAATTATATAATATAATTGTCTTGCTATTTGTGCATCTTCCTTTTCTGTGCTTTCGCTCTCACTGTAATATAAAAATACGAAGCAATATGAAAAGCAGTACATCGTGTACTGAGAACACCAATCTATAAGGTGTAAGATTATATCATCTTGTGATTCCAAGTTTAAAAAAAGAAAGAAAAAAATCTGTAGAACTACCTCAAGATGAACTTATGAGTAAACATCACGTAGGCTGTCAGTGGAGATGGATGTGGAGGGAATTATCGGTGAGGTCCAGAGATATCTTAGTGTGCAACACGCAATGTACAAGCACATCACTCAAAATGATATATCCCATCTTGGTGATAGTGCTGTATATGTGAATAAGAAACCTCCAGGGGTTATTTTGCATATGCACAGAGATCTGTCTGCAGTTCTCACAGATAACATTTGTCTTGTATTTATAGAGTCGGCCTATATTGTTCTAGCTTATATTGCAGAGTTTAGAAACAAAGAATGGTTCTGATGGTTTAAATATATAAGAAAAAAATGTTCAGCATTAACTGGACTGCTCTAGAGTCCAGTGGTGGCATGCTTTACATATGATGTTTTGCAATAATCAGAGCATGTTTAATTTACCAACTAATTTGTGAGATATTTAAAGAACCCCTATTATGGGTTTTTGAAAATGACCTTCCATGCAGTGTGTAACACAGCTCTAAGTTAAGTGAAATATCCAGCTAAAGCTTAAATCTGAAAGTGTGCCGTGTTTAAAACTATTGATTCATCTATAAAAGAGTGGACTTAGGCCCCGTTTACACTAGTACGTTTTAGTTTTAAAACAGCGTTTTAGAATGAAAACGATCTGCGTCCACGCTAGCGTTTCACCCAGCGTTTCTGAACAGCTCTCTGTCTACACTAAAATGGTGAAAACGCACATCCTGTTATCACACACACACTCTCTGGCATGCACTGCAGCATGCTTTAAGCGCATACCCATATGAGAGCTGTCCTCGTCAGATTGTTCATCAAGGATCTCTCGCTGGATCTAATCTCACTATATTTGTTAAACCTGATATTTAATTAATCTTGTTGTCTATATCTAACAAAACTCTGAAAACAAA